>JANHFX010016260.1:7130-27082 GCA_027560015.1 Chloroceryle amazona
GGTGTAAGATCTACCACATCCACTTCTTATAAGGAGAAAAAAAAGTTATTACTGAGGTTTAATAAGTCTCGATGAGCCTTACCCCTTGTCCAGAGGTGACTAGTTTGTGGTCACAAGGACTCGTGTGAATACCGAGTTGCTGGATTCAATGAATTTGACTTTGTTTTATATTCCCATCTTCTTATGCTACTAATTTACAATATTTACTCTTTGCCTGTTTCTATGTGTGTGCTGTCTACATGCTTCAGCTGTATTTGCAGTCATTAGCTGTGAAGAGTTTACTAATTTTTGCGTGTCCATAAAAATAAACCCCCTTGTTCTGAAGTGTTACAGCTCAGTTTAACCCACAATCAAAATGAATAAGTTCTCAGTTCAGCATTTTAAACTTACCAGGATAATTGAATATAATGAATCTGGACCGATACAAAACATTGTCCAAACCATTGTCGAGCTAATACAATTGTGACTGTAGAAAGCTTTTTTTTTTCCCCCTATGAGTCCTTTGAAAACCCTTGGCAGAGAAACAATGAAGATTTCTTGCAGCATCTCAAAATGCCTTTCTTTCTGCTCTCTCTCCGGAGACTTGACTGCTCAATACACTAACCACCATACCTTGTACTTTTCCTTGTTATCTCACTTGCACTGGGTGCTTGTTACTGGTCCAGGGAATAAAAATCAGATCATATTCTAGCAGCTAAGCATCAGACTCAGCTTTGCAAGAGGCAAAGTGAGTGTTATCCAAAGTCCAAATGCTTACACAGTATTTAGGCTTTGTTTCTTCCACTGATGCTGCTGAAGCTATTGCTTGCTGTGCCTGTAGGAAGCAGAGCTTGGTTTGGGGAACACAACCAGCTGGATATAACTGAGTACATCCTCCTTGGGTGGTCTTTGGTTTGCTGACCAGAAGTAGCACGTGTGTGGTTGGAAGGAGAGGAGAAAGAAGGCAGTGTGACTGTTCTGCTTGAACTCGATTCTTCCAGCACAGAGATTTTATATCACACCCTCTGTCTCTTGGGAAGACATTATTAATTATCATTATTATAGTCTCGTAGTAAGATTTGAGTATTTTTTTTTAATTTGAGGTAGGTTTTCTTAACTTATAACTCTCCAGTAGGTCATGGTAATAATTAGCTGAACTGGAAGTCGCATTCAAGAATTTTCTAGATATTATGATGTGAATATACCATTTAATGAGGACTATGAAACACAAAATGACAGTTTTTCCCTATAATTAAAAGCAAACCTAAAGGTACTTTTATTCACTCACACTTCTTACTTTTGAAAGACCTTCAAACAGTCTGAGCTACTGAATATATTTGAAATATTTGGTTTTCATACTCAAAAATCATCCATAATTAAAACTGTTGTTCTCTAGCAGTCAACTCGAAAATTTTCTCCAGCCCATTGTATTTAGCACCAGTGACAGTAGTTCATATGAAACACAGAATGCTATGGCTATGAATGTAAAGTTACTAAATCCCTGAAAAATAATGGGCTATTTTACCTCACAGCTGATGAATCCACAGTTATTTTAACCTTGCTGCTCCAAAGGGTATGAAAGATACTGCCAAAGCTCTCTGTGTATTACTCATAAGAAAATATAATTCTATATGCAATCACAAAATTATCCAGTGAAAAAAACGTGACCTCTTAATGGTTGACTTCGGTTGTCATTGTCATAAGCCTTTGCCAGCTGAAGTACTTCACGTTCATACACGACTTTGGTTTCTATTTCCGACTCAGAATAATTGAGATAGGTTTGTTTGTGATTTTTTTGGTTTGTTTCATTGTTGGGTTGGTTTGTTTGTTGGTTGGTTGGTTTTTTTTCCCCATGTTTGTTGTGTCTCTGCAAGTTGCCAATGAGCTTACAGCTTATATGTGATACAATCCATAGTGAAAAATGAAAAGCCCTGAATTAGAATTAAAACCAAGGTTATTTTCAGAACTAGTTCCTTAGGTGTTTATCCAGAGGATTTGCAAACTAAACAACTAAATAAATAAGAAGTAATAAAACAATAAGAAAATCAAAACCCTCTGAGGATGTACCTCCATTTCCTACAAGTACTTGCTGCAGTAATTGTGTTTGGTTTTCAAACATGAGTGACAACTGTTTCCTTTTTGACTGGGACTTTTTAGTTTCCACTTCCCTCGTGAAAGGCTGAACAAAGTATTTGGTTGCTTAGAATCAGCTTCCTTCTTAAGAACTTCTTCAGACTGACCTTTCTCCTGAGACAGAAGTGGCAGGTGCCCAGATGCCAGTGCCACAGTGCTGCAGGGTGTGCTGTAGCAGCCCAGGAGCAGCTGTATAGGAAATGGGATCAGCTCTGGCAGGCTGCACTGGAAGGGTGGTGGGCACAGCCCCACACAGTGCCCCTGCCTTAGCTGGGAAGCACTGCCAGCTGCTGGGATCAGCTGCTGGGTAGGCGAGAGGGCCACCTGGGAGAGGTGCTCCTTGCCCAGCTGGGGGAATGGCCACAACATCATCCTCCCTGTCTGTGCCCAGCTTTGCCCCCTCAAAGGAGCTGTCTCCAACCTTCAAAGCCAAGCACAGAGAAGACACAGAGACCTCTGCCTGCTTGGCAGTCTGCTCCCACTGGTGGTGTGTGAGGTTTTCCACCTCCTGCTCATCTTGGGAAGCACTATCAGCGCAGCCCCACCTGACCAGGATGTGGCACAGACACTTCTGTGCTGTTTACCTCTCTGTGGAGCCCCCTGAAGCCCCAGAGCCAAGATGAGCATTGGTTGTGAATTCCGTTAAAGCACAATCCTCTGTTATAAAGAACATATTACTGAGTTGAATATGTCTTAAAAGACCTGAAACCTAAGGAAAGTGCATGTTTTAATTCAAGTGGCTTTGTATCTTGGCCCCTCACCTCCTTGCAGCTTGATTGAGATTTAATTCCTCATTGTTTCACAGAGTGATAGACAATAACCTCAATGTGCTTGCTTTCCAGGGGACAGAGTAGTGTCTGGGGAGGAGGATAGGAGGAGTGAATGAGCTTTTACTTTGAGTCTTTACTCTCACACCTTGTGTTTCAAGAGAGCTTCCCAAAATAATCAGAGGGAGTTTCGTTTCTTTAACTAAAGTGTGCATTTCTACCTCTCCACTCTGTGCCTTGTGTGTTTTAAATTTGCGTATTCTCTCGGAGAGCTTTCCAGGCACCTTTAAAATTAAGCAGAGAATTTTAAAGAGACTCTCTATTTGAACTTTGAATCATAAGAAACAGTGTATTTTTAGTGGCATCCGTGAGTTATACTGAAAATAAAAGTCTGGGGTTTTGGTTTTTTTTGGAAATTTCCAAGTAAATTTTAAAAAAATCCCCATATTTCAAAACCCACCTCTCTTTGGGACTACTATAGAGGGAAATTGCCATTAATGTCCCCATCAAATACAACATCTGCAGTCAAACCTGTGAAGTTTCCCTCAATTCAGGCTGGTTATCTCACAAATCTGTGCAAAGCTCCGGTGAATAATTTATAGTAGGCTTGAGGTGACAAGTTAAACACGCCCATTTTGTCTAAAATGCTATGTAGGCATCAAGATGGAGCCAAGCTGCAGGGTGAGTAGAGCTTGGCTGATGGGAATCTGAGCATGTCGAGAAGGGGAATGCTGCTGTAAAGAAAATGAAATGTAATGAGATACTTTTTCATGCATAATTCATGGGTGAAAACATGACTGCATAAAAAGCCATGGATTTTAACAAGGCAGGTCTGCAATCATACACATTATCTTCCCAGAGGAACTTTATATAATATTGGTCAAAAAGAGAGGATTCTGAATACCAGTACAAAATAAAGCTGACACATTTTCAAATGCAGTCGAATTTGATGTACTTTAATGTACAATGGCTGTAAAGGAAACACTTTATATTTACACCTCAAAATGATTCCTGGAAAAAAAATTACTTTAAAACATATGCCTGTATTTCCTAGCTTAGAGAAAAGAAAAAAAATAAGGTGAGGAATGTGAAAAATACCACGTATGGCTAAAAAAAAATTTCTAAACTGCATAAGCAGTATTTTGTTGAGTGTGTTGTTAGGCTTGTGCTTTGAAATCTTTTGCAAGCGTTTTCACCTTTTAGAGGGAAAACTTTTGATAGGAACGACTGCTGTGAACAGGCTTTTTAAAAAAGAAGATAAAAATGTTAGCTATTGTCACCATAAAATTTAATTTGGTTGCATTTGCAAAAGCAAATACTGTCATTCAGTTTTCAGGAAGAGTTTAGTGGCTAGCACAGGGCTGTTTGAAATGGTGTTTAACGCTTGGGGTATTTAGTTGAAGGGATTAAAACCGGAATGTTGATTAAAGCTTGGTATGTCTTAAATTTATCACCACAAAATCCTAATGACAGACTTAGCTGGGAGGAACAGGGGTGCCTCCTTTAGCTATTCACTTAGTAAGAACAGATCAGAGACAGAAAAGGCATCAGAACAAGACACGGGGAGTTTCAGAATCACGCAGGCTGAAGGAATCTGTGAAGCTATTTGTTTAGTTTACACTGCACAATTTCAATATTTGTAAGGAAAGTAAAATAGCCATTTTGCATCCAGTTATAGCTTTATAGCCCTGACAGTTAGGTGAAGAATGCATTAAGGGTTCCAAATGATTGATGTTTCAAAGCGCTCACCTTCCATGGGACTTCTCTTTCGTCTCAGCTGTATAAGAGGCAGAGAAACACTATGAAGAGGAGTGGGTTAAGTTGGTATGGTCACTAAACAATCTAAGCCATTTAAATCAACTTGTGTCATGAACCCCTATTCACAGGGACTCAAATTCCTCCAGGTTTCAACAGCAGAAAAATAAATACGATCTCTTTTTGAGCTAGGCAATAATTTAATATCTGATTATAGAATTTTATCAGTTCACAGCTTTTCTAGCAATCCAAGCTGAAAGAAACACCCAGCTTCCCTTTGCTCTCTCAGACTGGCAGTATAATGGTGTTTTCATCTATGATCTCTAACTATGCCCTTTCACAAAAACCTTTCTTTCTTGTCTATTGTCTGCATTTTTAATTTCTCTTAATGTCATCTCAATAAAAAACACTCTTCTCCTCCGCAGCTTTTACAGACGTTGCTTAGCCTTTAAAGAGCATGACAATGATTTGTCTCCCAGCCTGCCATAGTGAAATCTGATTATCTATTGGTTTAATCCAGACCTGGCTTGTCATACTTGCTCATCCCTGCTGTAGAAGCCTTCAGAGATTGAGCTCATCCTGCTCTTTGAATAGCTAATTTCCTCTAAATGTTTCCCTGCTTTTAATAATTATGCAGTGTTAAGGGAGACAAGGAAGGGAGGAAGAGGACGTGAGGATGCTTCAAGTTGAGATGATCTCGCAGCCTCTGTTGTAGAATTTGCATGGGAATTACTCCCATTTCCATGGCCATTGTGCCATTGTTCATACACTCCCACTGGCTCCAGATTTTGCTGATTGTTTCGCCTCCTTGTCAGAGCCACTTCCAAGCATGGGAAGCATTTGTTTGCTTAGCTACCTGTGCTCCAGGGGAAGTTCTCCTGTCTTCCACCAGGCTGAAATGGCAAGCTGAATACCTGGAAAAGTAAAGCATTTGAAATGGGAATCAGATGATAACATTATTAAAATCCCCCTCTAGGGACCACATGACACAGGCTATGCAGTTAGGAGGATGCATCTAAGCTGAGCTCACATCAGAGTAATTTGTTTTCTATTTATGCACTCCTTAGCTTTGAAGAGAGTCCCTTGAATGTTACATGATGGGATTGTGTCAGCTGTGTGCAAGGTCAGGGACTCCATGGTGCTGTATCAATGAACTCTGCTTTCAGCCTTAGTGACTCGAGCATATGTCCGTGTCTCAACCTCCATGGAAATACTACTTATTTGATCTCCCAGGGCACTGGATAAAAGCACCCCAAATTCTGACCAGCAATCCTCAGAACAAAAAGCCAAAAAAATTCCCTGAATAAAACAACAAGAGAAATATTAGTGTTGACTACAATACCATAGCAGGATTACATGAAAAAGCACATCAGATGTCTGTCAGTAAGCATATTGTTTTATTCCAGGTTCATTAACTAATGATTTCTGAAACAGTTTAAATATTCCAGTCCAATGGACAAGGTGTGGAAAAAGCTGCAACATGGGAGCCAAAAATCCTTAATTCCAACCTGATTGCTCCGTGGGTTTTGGCAAAGTACTCAAACCCCTCACTTCTGTCTCTGAAATAGTGACAATAATAGTGGCAATGGAAATAATATTCTAAATGAGATTGAGTATTTGTTGCTAAACTATTTTACATATGACACCTATTAAGGTGGATGGTATAGATTATAGATATTAAGGTGCATCTGGTCCTTGGTGTTGGACTTTGCTGTGGATTCATGCTCAGCATTGTGTCATCTGAAATAAAGGTTGGTCAAACTTAGCCATTGACATTATACTACTAGCAAAATTGGATATTCAACAGCCATATGGTATGCCTGTCAGAAGGCTTGAGGCAGTCAGAAGAGGCTTTCTTTTAACACAAATCATCACCAAGGTTACTCAGAATATTCACATCATACGTCTTCTACCCTCTTGCTTTATAAGATGTGAAAATGAGATGCGTGCAGTCGTGTTTTAATTTAGATCATAATTTTCTATCTGGCAGGAAAATAATAGAACTGAAGAAAAAGGCTTCTATCAGTGCACTTTCATGTGAACTAACACTAATAAAATGAAGTGATAAGGATAAACCATGCTCTATTTACTTGTACCTACAGTGTTGTAAGGGCGTAGGTGAAGTGCTATCAACACTGGGGAAAAAAAGGAAACAGACCAAAAGTGTGAGAAATCTCACACCTTACACGCTAGCCCGAGTTCAAAGCACGTGATATGAGAGACTGGTCCATTCTTCTTTTCTTGCTCTTCAACTCCAAAACCCCAGCTTGGACACCACCTCATTACTGGGCACATTGCCGACAGATATGCAGTGGTCTTTTTCCTTCCTGTTCTTCCTCCGACCTCAAAAGCACTTTTTAAGATATATCTGGTTAATCTTACTGATTTATTTTAATATCCTAGTAAAGTATTCTTGGAAAAGCAACCACTTTGTATGGCCTCATTCTAAACTTCTGCACCGTAAGTCAGTCTTCCCTGCTGGAGGAGAATCTGCTCCATGATCTTCCCAGGCACAGAGGTGAGGCTGACAGGTCGGTGGTTCCCTGGGTCCTCCTTTCTACCCTTTTTTTAAAGATAGGGGTAATGTGTTCCTTCTTCCAATCACTGGGGACTTCACCTGTCTGCCAGGACTCTGCAAATATTACTGAGGGGCTTGGCAACTGCACCTGCCAGTTCACTCAGAGCTCTGGGATGCATCTCCTCGGGTCCCATAGACTGATGTATGTTCAGCTTCCTCAGGAGGTCACGAACCTGATTTTTACAGACAGTGGAAGTGACTTCACCGCCCTGCTTCCTGCCTTGTAGTTTTTTTTACTTGAGAGGTGTTGGGAGAGAGGTTGCTGGTGAAAACTGAGCAAAAAAAGTCATTGAGAACCTCAGCTTTCTCTTCATCTGTTGCTACCACCTCCCTGTTCTTTTCCTTCAGGGGGGGGTATATTTTCTTCCACCTTCCTTTTTTCAGTGATGTACCTGGAGAAGCCCTTCTTGTTACTTTTTGCATCCCTTGCCGAGTTCAGCTCCAGCTGTGCCTTGGTCTTCCTGACCTCATGCCTACACACAATCGGGCAGCATCTCTGTACTTTCCCAGGATACCCATCCCTGTTTACACTCCCTGTGCAGCTCGTTCTTACTTTTTAGCTTGTCCATCTTTCAGTGTTGCTTCCAACACTGTTTGCTGAGAGTCTGTACAGTTTAAGCATCTGAAACACGTCTGAGCCACCTTTAAACTAATTAATGTACCAGCAAAGATGTCTGTGGGAGCAGGAAGCTGTGTACTTACACAGGGTAAGACAACAGTTTTACTCTGCCTAGTGCTGTCACTGTGACTGCACTATTAGCAGTGGTAGCAGATAGGAAGTTAGATAAGGCAGATCAATGGGCAGCTGTGTCCCTAGCTTATGGTACAGACAAGGTTCACCATGCCTAGAATAATGTTTTTCAAATATCTGCAGTGGGTCTTAGTCATTCTCATTTAACAGCACACCCCAAAGGAATTAAGCCAAGCCATGTGATGCAACCGTCCAAATTCCCTACATTGAATATAGATAGTGGTGAGAGGCAAGATGCTCTGAAGATCTTAAGATGACAGCTGAGTTTGTCTAACTTCAGTGCTCCCATTTGTCACTGGTCTTTAAGGTAATACAGATACTTGCCTTCCAGAGAGATAGAATTTCCTAAAAACCACATATTTTTCTTTGGGAAGAGAAGTAATCAATACCTAATCAATAGAAAATATTAAATCCCCTCAGGATCCATTCTACTGACATTCTTTACAAGATAGGTAGGAAAGGGTCCACTTACAAGGGTGTGTTTTATTCAGCATAAAAGAGGGAAGGACTACAGTCTGAGTTGCTGTGATCTGCTATGGCTCCAGGACAGCAAGTCTCATCTTACCCAGCAAAGCCTAAACCAGTTGCTGGTCCTAGGAAATGCCTCAGCTTTTCAAATTAACAACAAATTAAGTTTGTTCATTGTATATTCATGAAACTGTTCACCCTCAAGACTCAGCAAAACAGAATTTACCAAAGGATTTTTTAATTTTTATTATTCTTTTTCCTATTTTTTTTTAATTTCTAATTTCTTGACTCCACAACAAGATAAATGCATCCCAGGATTCAGATCTCCTTGAGTTCATCTAAATGAACTGAAACACACCAAACTGTAATAGGCAACCATATGGTTACAGATGAGCAGGTAATCTTACCTTCGCTGCATCTCTTGGATGTGAGGATCTTGCTGCATAAGCCAGCTAGAAATATCATATGCACAGTATAGGCAGTATACATTGGTATGCAGTGATGACTTCAGCAGTGTCAGATGATATTACTTTGACTGATCATCTCTGTGAGATAGGTCCTTGAACTATGATCTTTTATGCTTGGATCACATTTCAGCTACCAGATTGGGATTTCAAATTTGAACAATGAATTTAGTATTACAACTGTGACTTAAAGCTGAAATACACTTTGTCAGATGATAACTATAGTGAAAAACACAGATGTAAATAAATTAAATACAACACCCTGAACCTGTAGCAGTGCACGCAACTTCTTACAAAGATATAACTCCTTCTGGAATTCAACCTTTCCTCACCGACTGCAGAAAACGATTACATTTTATACAACAAGAATGCATTGTGAGCAGCTGAACACCAGCACACACTACTGCTACTGCAGTGTCTAGTGTGTCCCTTGGCATATACACTGTGGCCATGATCTAATATGATCCTACTCATTACACTGATTTTAACAAAAAATAATGCAAGTCCTATTTTAAACTGTGATGTTACCCATCTTGGGACTGAAGATACCAGCAGAATACCAGGTGATGTTTCTGATGAGTTTCATATATACGAAGGGCACAGCATAGTGCACAGCAAGATTCAGAAAATGGACCAGTTTGATGGCTGGATGCCTTCCAATGTAAGATGATCAATCAATTTAGACGACAAATAGTTTATAATTTGTGGTAACACATAATGATCGTCAAAGCAACGTGCAAAGCAGAGATAGAGTTTTGTTAGACACTCTTTGGGTATTAAATACTCCGTATTTGGAGGGGGAAAAGGGGTTTCTGATCGATGCCTGATGCAATATAATAGTCCTGTGATCATGGTGATATTATAGGCAGAGAGCATGCTACATGGTTGGCCTTCATGAGGTGTCATCATGCTTGTATCTGTGTCATAGAGATAGTGATATTGATGAGGAAAGAATTTTGAGTAGCAAAATAGTTTATTCTGATCAACATGATGTTACAAAGATTATGTCTAAGCAAACTAATTTAGTTTTTTTATTTTCTAAACTAGCAAAATTGTCTGATGAAGCAAAATACTTTCACATGCATTTTTAAAAGGTTTTCAAAAGCATTCTACATTACAGAAAAAAAATCAGATGGTGTTGATGCTGACTACATGGAATAGACAAAAATCCAGGGCCTGTAGGTCACACACAAGGTGACGTTCTGGAAGGCATTGCCTATTAGACTGCCCTAATCTTCTCCCTATGTTCCTCACATAAACCAAAGGCCATGAGAAGAATAAGAATGTAGCATCACATTTTCAAATGAAATTAACAACAGCATATTCAGATTATTGGTCTATGATAACTTCAGAAAAGTGGAGTAAAAATTATTTGACTGCTTCATGTTGAGCAGACAAAGAACTTAGCCCATTTACTTTTCCAGAAGAAGGTCAACAGCAGCCTCCGTGACAGTGTCCTAGGAAAGTACAGTTATCTCTTTTCTAATATATACAACTTTAATTAAGAAGAAAAAAGTTGGGTTTGGTTTTTTCTCTCAGTGGTGGCAGTCTGAAGTTAGGCAAATTCAGCTGAGAGGTGAAGTGTGCATTTTTAGCAGAGTAATGAAGCATTAGGACAATTTACCTATGAAAGTAATGGGGTTTCCCTCACCCAAAAGTCTCTAAATAAAGACTACTAATGACGTTAGGTTGCTACAACTTTAGAAGATCTAATGCAAACTTTCCTGCTGTATTGTAAATACAAGACCTCAAGTGATCTGCAGGGAAGTGCAGTCATGGTATCACTAGCTAAAAAGAAGGCAGAGCAGCTCAAAAGCTGCTGTGTTGTAGATTTTGTGGCCATTGTCTGTCTCTTTCTCTCACACACATTCTCTCTGAGATGTCTCAAACCCAAGTAGACAATGATTAAAGTTCTTGTGGTGCATTATGTTTTGCATTTTATAGTATTAATTAAAATATTTAAAGTAGTATTGATGATTTTTTTTTTTTCCATAGCATTGACGTATATAATTTCAGGGCATTCTCAGGAAAGCTATTCCTGCTTTCCACTTAGGTGCTTACCTGAACAGACCCGTCCAGGGTATTTTCATAATAACATACCCATGCAATACTTGTGGCAACAAACCTTTCTTTTCTTAGATTATAATAAAGCCCAACACACAATTAAGAAGCTGCTAGGAAAGTTTCAGTGCCGCTGCCTGAAAACTCTAGATGAGTTTCCATCCACTTCTTTTATTGTCCTACTTATAATATACATGAAATATCATGTAATTCTTTTGTGTTTCTTGTTGTTACCTGTTTAATCTAAGTTATTATTTTATATTCCTTGTAGCTCTAGTTGGTATGAATACAGATCTTCAATTAAACCAGGGTAATTATGATCCTACTCTTGTGTGTGCTTGATGAAAGCTGTACATCTTGAATTTCTAAATAAGCATCCCATTTTCAGAAGTTCCACAAGAAAGAATTCAGGTGGGATTCCTTTGCTGAAGCTGTAGTGATCACTCTGCAGTGATCACCATGGTCATGGCCTGCGGTCTGTGCTTCAGCTATGTGGACATATCATCCATGAATCACATGTTCAGTTCTAGACATGGTAATTTACTGCAATCACCACTTATCACCTCATGATAAGACTTCACTAAAGCTTCAGTTGTGATGTCACAAGCTCGTGGGGAGATGTAACTCCTTCACATACTCTTTTTATGCTATTCCCTACTCTTTTCATAGCCTCTTTAGTCTTTGCCACTTGACCCATCTGGTGATATCTACAATGGAAGGATTACATCCTAAAGCAAAAGAGATAATTTTTTTTGTTGTTGTTAATCATTTCTTGGGATTAAAGTCTACCATACTAACCACACAGGGAAATTCGAATAAGCTATTAGAAAACGAAGGCTTTAATTCATACATAAAGACCAAACACATCATTTTCAGGGTATTCTTGCATATTTCATTTTAATCCGCAGAGTGCACTTTTTTTTCTCCTTTGTACAGTATTGGCTATTGGATGAGATTCATTATCCTTCTCCCCTGGGTGCATATGATCCTCTGTGACTCAGATAACAAAAAAATCCAAATCCAAAACATGGGGTAATACCTGGGCAATCAAAGAGGGCATATGCATTTTTTAACATTCTCAGTACCTATGTAGTCACTGAGTACAACAGATATGAGACAAAATATTCCCTTAAACAGGAAAATAATAGCTATCTTGGAATTTTAAAGAGCTATTTTTACATGGTCATTCAATTAAAAATGGTAAAGTAAAAAGAAATGGTCATTTAGCTGTCTTGAAAAGCATTGCTGTTAGACAAAAGGTAAAAAAAAAATCCCCTGCTCAGGATCAGTTGGTCTTAACAACTGTCTTTTGACATTTCACTGTGGTGCTAGAACAGACATCTTCTTGAAAGATTGGGAGCTCAATTTTATGGTGCAAATGATAAGAAGAGTGTAGTTCAGAGCACAACTCAGTCTTTTGTTCACCAGTCTATTCATACTGGATATAAACTGAGTATTGATGAATTTCATTGCTCATTAACAAATATATTAATTTTTTTTTTAGTCTGAGTTGTCTGTCATATGTGAACAGTAAATCTCAGAAAAAGTTAGCAAAGCTTTTATCATTATTTCTTAATGTTTTGGTTTTTATTTTAAGATAAAATTTAAGGATTTTCTTTCTTCTGGAAAAGAAATTCAAATAATCTGAAACATAAATGGAAAGAATTCTTATACAATATTCAACTAGAGATCAGTCACTGTTCTTATCACCAGTTTATAAAATGATGCAGGCAAGAGATAGAAGGAAAGAGAAAGTGGCCCAAATGCAGACAAAGACTGGCAAATCAAGATAAAAATGAAATCTCCTGAAATCAGTTTTCCCATCTCACCGATTTCTCCTCCTCCATTAAAAAAAAAACCCAACCCAACCCAAAAAACATTAGGCTGGGTATTGACAGTACATACATGGCTACTGTTCACTTCAGGTTTTAGAAACTGGGGAGAGTTTATAACTTAATTTCTCTTTCCTCAAGTAACCTGTGAGGTATTTCAATATTATCTGAAGTATGTCTATAAGTGACTAAAAGTTGCCAGGGTCTTGAAATTAATCACTTTGAAAATGTGTGAGTTTAGATTATTATTTGTTTGGAAGGTTATACAATATTTTGTTACAGTACAACCAGAAATAAAATATAGAAGTGAGACCTAATTTGTAGCTACATGTAGCACAGTAATAATTATGACTAGTCAGAACTGATGAAATAGTAGATTGTCTGGAAAAAAAAATGAAGCAGAACCATTTCTAATACTTTAAATATCATTAGTCCTTTTCCCTCTGTTGACAATTCTTTACTTCTTGGTGACATACAGGAGTAGAAGCAAAAGAATAAATCAAAAGATGACATTATTTTCTAATTCTGGAATCAATAATCTCCAGGTAAAAAATATTTAACTACACTTTCTTCTTTGTTAGAGAATAGGAAAATTCTGAACAACGAAGGAATATCTTATTGTTAACCTTTGAGTGATTTATGTTATCCTTATCAAAAAGGGAAGGGTGAAAGAGAATAATATATATGTTACCACACACAAAGACTCAAAGTAAATATAGGAACTGATGAAAAAATTTCCTTTTTCTGAACTAAAGTGGTTTCCAGTGACCCTGGAAATATACCCAATGCTGAAGTTGAAACTCTTAATGTTTTACCAGGCAGTACACAGGGTATCCGTGCGGTTTAAATCAGACTCTAAACTTGCAGCTGAACCTAAGAACATCTTTCAACTCACCCATCATAAGTTGGATAACACTTCATCACTCCATGACGCAGCATTGGTTTTACCACTTGTGGAGCTTTTAGGTAAGCAAGAGATAACAGCAGCACCGGAGAGACACCAGGTGCTTCCAACATTGCCTGTGGTAGTGGTAGCGTGCTCCTGGCAAACCCTGGGTGACTGTAATGTCAAGCTGTGAAACAATGCCAGGCGTTTTGCTCGTGCTGTGTATCTCAAAGTCAGTTCAATACTTTGCTGTCTAATACTTTTCTTTTCCAGACAGTTACAGCAGATGCTTAAGCATTCTATTGCTATTTCATAAGAGTATCTACTAGAGCGAATCTTCAGCGTTTCATGTGCTAAGTCCCAGAACACCTCAGTGAAAAGTTGAGAAGAGAATTTAGACCTTGGCTTGCAAGGAGCTATTTGTATGGGACTCACGACTCTCCGATGAGTAGAAAACATTTTGTATTTTCCTGACAACTTTCTTAGGAAATACATGAGCATCTTTCAGCAGTGTTGCTACTGGTGCTGAAGTGCCTTTGGTGACTGCATTTGAAGTGCAGTATTCATTTCTGTTAGGACTTTGGACAGCTTCTTTTTTAATTAGCTCTGTGCCGTGCGCTTATGCAAGGGAAAGCAAAGGCAAACGTTTGCCGTAATTTCTTGCACTTGGTGCAGAATGTGATGATCTTTTTGTCCCCTGGTGACTGTTTTCACAGCCTGTGTCTGACTGGCCTGAAAGACCTTTTTTCAGCCTGGGAAATGTTGCTTTGCCCACTATCAGCCATTCTGACCTTTAAAAAGTGGTCACTGTGTCATCCAACAAGGTAAGAGGAGTGAGACCTTCTCCTTGGCTCAGCAATCTGGGACATCAATGTAGAGAGTAGAGATCAGATTCGGAGGTGTCGGCGAGATGAGCTGCAACACTTTGCACAGGTTAAAGCTTCTAAGGGCATGTGGCTTCACGCCAAGCGGTACTGAATTGCTAGCAGCCAAATGAAGGCCTGAGATCACGTTATCATCTTTTGCAACGGCATGAAGCCTCTAAGGCCTTCTATCAGAAAGAGTAGAAATGCTTAATAATAGATGCTGCTATTGAGATTTAAATATTAATGTCTACCCATACATATTCTCAGACTCTTTTGTATAAGAACATTGTCCTTTATTAACTTCCTGAGCTTTCAGAGTGTCAGTGAGGACTCTTACAGTGAAGTAATGTGTTTGTGAAGCTCTGTTACTGTTTATCCTTTTTTATGCAAATAGTTTTATCTATCCCTGCTCAGGTTTTATTCCTCTGTCACTAGGCATCCATTTTTTTCCCTTAGAATTAAAAAAGAAGAAGAAAAAAACCCCAACAAACATGCTGAAACGCTTTTCTATGAGATGAGTACATGTAAGACATGTTAAAACCAGGTTTAACTTGTTACATGATCTGATTTTCCCCAAATTAATTTCATTTCCACCAAAACAGAGTTGTTCTGTTTGGCACTTATGCTCAGCATAGCTTCAGAGCTGGAATCTCCGCTTCTCCCCCAAAAATAAATGTTGTAAAGTGCTTTGACTAATGTAATTGTTAGATGTTCCCTGACTAGCTAATGACTACATACTCGTATTGATATTATGGGATGGTCCCTTCGGGGAAAACCTTGTATTGTTTCCTGTCAGCGTGAGTCAGTTTGCCTGCCGAAGTGAAGTGCTACAGGCAATTCAGAGCGTTCAAGAATAAAGTCTGATTAGTTGATGCTGAGGTGTACATGGAAAATAAAACACCAAGTACGAGCTAATAATCCAAATGGTTCCCTAAAAAGAAGCACTAAGACACCACAAAGTCATTTTTCATAAATAACAGTTAAGTGGGTGAATGTTTTGCAGATTGCCATGCGGGATCTTAAAATACACACAGATAAACGTCTCTGCCTTCTAGTCACAGAGTCCTGGTTGTAAGAAAATACCATGGAGAATGAAGAAGAGACTTCCTGCCTATCAAAAGCTTAGCAATGCTTCAGAAGGTCCAGCCTGAGCAACAGTAGTGCACATGTCCCACCTTTACTATAGAGCACAATGTCACCTTTTCACCCAGCCTGACCCTACCGAGTCAGCTCTGAGTCGAACAATGAAACAAAGAAATTGCACAATGAACCATAAAGTGCCATCTAGGAGTGTGAAACAGGCCAAAGTAAGTCCCAGTTCTCTGCACGTTGGGCCTTGTGAAGTAAAGGCTGATAATACACTTTAGCTGGTGGTTACATAGCTTAGATTGAATGGCAGGCAACAGTGCTGATGGCATTTGAAAGTTCTTACTGTGCTGTTAAACTGCATGCGTGATGCCATAACATGAATTTCTAGTTGTAGATGCTAATAGTTGTAAATAAATTGCATGTATTTACCAGAAATTCTGAAGAGGTTTTTACAGTCACAGCATTAATGTAAATGCCAGGGTTAAATTAGCCTATGAAATGGCATTTCCACTATTTCCAGCCTTTCATCTGTTTTCGTTTACAACCTTAAAATGAATTAACACGATGTGTGCAGAAGAGTTTCTAGGTGTATGCAGACAATTGTAGGCTGCAGAAGAAGGAACAGGTTCAGTCCTTGTGTAGCCTTCCCATAGCAGTCATGGCTGAAGATAGAATCTAGGAGGGATATTCATCTTCACCAAAGCCTCTTCATGTCCACTTCTAACATAATTTTGATTCATCCCTAAAGCTTGGTCAGTCCTGATCTTTCAATGAGGCAAACACTGTCTGTGAAAACAAAAGTCTTGTGTTTGTAAGGCTAATTAAAGACCTTCAGGTTGCTATTGGGTAACTGTTGATTCTGCAATTTTACTGTTTTCCTAATGCAAAGTTTTTGTTAATATTCCCTTAGAGGGCTTAGAAGAAAAGACATGGAAGGGTATTGCTTGGTAAGAGACATTTTAAAAACAAACTTGGGGTTAATTATCCACTTTTTGTGACAATTACAATGCAGCCTGATTTGATGAAGACAGAAACACTGATCTTGGGAATTCCTTACTGTATAACTTTCAGACACAACTCTGCTTCCCACCCTCTTGTCAAACCAAAGAGGGATAGTCAGTGGGCAGCATAATTTTCTCTCATTCACAGTTTGCTGTATAATTTTTTTATTTATTTTTTTTTCATTGAGCTATGCCCAGGTATAATGAGGTCCAGGAAGCAACCAACAATTAGGAAAAGGGAACATTAGGGGAGAATAACTTTATCAGTAATTCTTTTCATCAATACTTTTATCTCATCAGATGCTCCATTGTGGATAGATTGACTCAAATGAAAAATTATTTCCATCAGGAAAATGATTCCTTGGGGTGTAGTTACACTCTAAATTTGTTCAAAAGTGTGCATAAGAAGGGAAACAAGGGAGCATACAATTCTATTTGTTTCATATTATTAATATCGATGGTAAACTCTTGCCAGAACTTGATACAAAGCCACAAGAAATCTGGTGAGGCCCTTTCACTCAACACTGACTTCTGCAAAATGCCAGCCAAACTGCAAAATTCCAGCCCCAACTAACAAAGTAAATCTAATGACTGTTCACAAAACTGCCTTTGTTCTTACGGGGGACTTCAACTTCCCAGCTATCTGCTGGAAATACAACACAGCAGAGAGGGATCAATCCGGGAGGTTCCTAGAATACACTGGGGACAACTTCTTCACAGAGCTGGTGAGACCAGGGAAGATGTCCTGCTGGACCTCTTGTTTGTGAACAGAGAAGGACTGGTGGAGGATGTGGCAGTTGGAGGCCGTCTAGGGAATAGTGACCATGAAATTATTAAGTTCTCAGAGATATTAGGGCAGCAATTCTGACAGTTTGGACTTTCAAAGGGTAGACTTTGACTCGTTTCAGAGGTCTCTTGATAGAATCCCTTGGGAGCTAGTTTCGAAAGATGCAGGAGTCCAGGAAGGCTGGATGTTTTTTAAGAAGGCACAGGAGCACATCCCCACGTGCTGTAAGACAAGTCAGCAGCGAAGAAGACTGGCCTGGATGAATCAGGAGATTTGGCTCAACATCAGGGAAAAAAGGAGGGCCTATGGCCTCTGGAAGAAGGGGCATACGACTCATAATGAGGATAAGAATGTTGTTAGGTCGTGCAGAGAAATAATTAGAAGGTTGAAAGCTCAACTAGAAGTTGATCTGGCTCTAGAGGGAAAAAGCAACAAGAAATTTTTCTATAAATATATTAACAATAAAAGATAGTCCAGGGAGGGCCTCCATCCCCTGCTAGATTCAGGAAGAAATATGGTAATAAAGACGAGGAGAAGGCTGAGGTGCTTAACTTTGCCTCAGTCTTCAGTAACGGGAACACTTACACTGGGGAAAGTCACTCCCCCAAGCCAAGAGACAGGGGCCAAGAACACAGTGTCCCCTCCTACAATTCAGGAGGAGATGGTCCATGACCTGCTCCTCAACATCAGTGTGCATAAATCTATGGGCCCAGGTGGGTTACATCCTAGAGTACTGAGAGAGCTGGCAGGGGTGCTCGCCAGGCCACTTGTCCATCATTTTTCAGCAGTCCTGGCTGACTGGGGAGGTACCAGCAGATTGGAGGTCAGCCAATATAATACCCATATATAAGAAGGGATGGAAAGGTGATCCAGAGAACTACAGGCCTGTCAGTTTGACTTCAGTACCAGGGAAGCTGCTGGAGCAGATCATCCTGGGTTCCATTATGCAGCACATGAAGGACAACCAGGTGATCAGGCCCAGTCAGAGTGGGTTTATGAAGGGCAAGTCCTGTTTAACAAACCCAATCTCTTTCTATGACAGGGTGACCTGCCTGTTGGATGAAGATAAGGCTGTGGATGTTGTCTGTCTTGACTTTAGTGAGTCATTTGACAGTGTTTCCTACAATGTTCTATTATAGAAATTGACTGCTCTTGGCTTGGATGGGCATATATTTTCCTGGGTGAAAAACTGGTTAGATGAACAAGTCCAAAGAGTTGTGGTCAATGGAGTTAAATCCAGTTGGCTCCCAGTCACAAGGGTTGTCCCCCAGGGCTCAGTACTGGGGCCACTCCGGTTTAACATCTTCAACAACAATTTGGATAAGGAAATAGAGTGCAGCCTTAGTAAGTTTGCAGATGACACCAAGCTGGGTGGCAGCATCAGTCTGCCTGAGGGTAGGGAAGCTCTACAGAGGGGGCTGGATTGTTGTGGCAAGGCCAGTTCCATGAGTTTCAATAAAGCCAAATGCCAGGTCCTGCACTTCAGCCACAACAACCAGGGTTGTGCTTAGGGTCACGGTTTAGTGGTTTTGATAGGGTTAGGAATAAGGTTGGACTTGATGATCTTGAAGGTCTCATTCAGCTGAAACGATTCTATGATTCTATGAACAACTACAAGGAAACAGTCACTTCATTTAATTCTGTGCCTCTAAAAAGTCATACCAGCTTTCAAAAGCAGGATCCATGGAAACTGTCATTAACTTCAGCTGGCTTTGTGTTATCCGTGATGTCAACTTAGTAAAGCAGTAAGAGAAATTAATACTTTTTCTAGAGAAAAAAAATGCTTACCTACTTACAGATGTGGTTTAGTGGCGACCTGGCAGTGCTGAGTTAATGGTTGGAGTTGCTAATCTTAAAGGTCTCTGACAACCAGAATGATTTTATGATTCTATGATTCTAAGGGTAGAAAAATACCCTCTCAAATAGATTTTGTATGATTTTTTTTGTGGAATAAGAGTTAGACAAATCCTTCGCCTCCTTTTTGATTGAGGACAGGTGAATTCAGCAAGTGGTTAACTAATAATTCAGCACAGTATCAATTCTTTTTCTTTTGGTTTATGGATTTTGGTATCTTGCAGGTTGCAAGATTCAGGTTCAAGAAATGAAAGAGTGAATTGTGCTGAACTTCTTACATGCTTGTCCCCAAAAACACACGTTTTAAAGAGGAACTACTGATATACAATAGTAGAAATCCCACTGAGCACAGCTATAATCACCTCTCCACCCCAATATATATTCTTAATTTTATTATATGTAATATGAAGCTCCGTGGAAGTAATAATAAAACTTAATTAGAGATGCATTGTACAACAGCTTTCCCAGTTGAGCAGCCTGAAGATACAGCTTAACTCTTTTGCACCCTGTAAATGCACATTTAGTTCTTTGACTTTGATATGAAGTCTCCAGCCACTGTTTCCTTTGGGGAAATGTCAGCAAGAAAAGATGAGAATCCTACTGTTAGAGGAAAGGAAAGGAAAGGAAAGGAAAGGAAAGGAAAGGAAAGGAAAGGAAAGGAAAGGAAAGGAAAGGAAAGGA
>JANHFX010016260.1:27182-43614 GCA_027560015.1 Chloroceryle amazona
AGAAAAGAAAAGAAAAGAAAAGAAAAGAAAAGAAAAGAAAAGAAAAGAAAAGAAAAGAAAAGAAAAAAGAAAAGAAAGAAAAAAGAAAAGATGAAAAAGAGAAAGAGGAAAAAAGAAAAGAAAATACTGAATGAGGAAAAATATTTCCTGAAAAAATACGGAGCTTAAAAAGGAGTCTTTCTAGACTTAGAAACACTTTTTGTACTATCTGTTACATTTGTAACACTAGATTTATCAGAGAATTACTGAATGGTGTGGGACTGGTTTGATGTTATGTCATTCATGGGGCTACAAGATTTTTTTTAGCAAGGCTGTGAATGATACGAAATCTCTCTTTTAAAACGTGCAGCTCATGCTGTTACATCAACTGTACAGTTGTAGCAGAAGTTAAAGTAACTATAAACAGTAATGTTTTCAACTAATAATATCTTGAATAGTTTTTCTCTTTTTTTTTTCCTTTCTTTTTTTTTTAATATATTTTATTTTGTAATAGGTAAGTTCACTTCACCCCATAACCAGAGTGTAATGAAATTGTCAACATTTTCTTCATTTCTTCTTTCCTGACAAATAGTGTGAACATATCACCTTTTTCTCTTAATGGAAAACCTAACTGGAATACATCAAAATGCTATTAGGTTTTTCATTTTCTACCACAATTTAATGCTGGGGAATGCATGCAACCTTCATCTGCACACGCCTGTAAAATATTCCCTGCCCCTGATAAAATGACTGCAATGGAAAATCAAGCAGAATTGTTCTCTGTTTTGTATTGCTATTCCTTTGTTGCAGTCTCTCTCTGCCCGTGTGTAGGAGGATTATCAGAGCTACACAAATATACATGGGTTGTATTATCTACTGTGCTAAAAACGACTTAGGTAAAATGTTAATGTGTAAACACGTTTAATTAAACAGTCACCATCTTCAGCACTGCTTCGCTACCTACTGCGTTTATTCAGAAATAACAATAGTGAAGCAAACAATGTATTTATCCTAAGTTTGGGAAGATGTTGATTTCAGTATTATGTAGAAAATAGAGAAAAAGATCAAATACCTTCACCCCGAGGGAAATATCTGTAACCTCTATGTTGTTTAATTCATTTTGTCATGAGCTAAACCAATAGTGAGATACAAAATAAATCTAGACTTGCATATATAATATAAGTCAACACAGAGCCTAAAAATGAAATCCTTCATCTATAATACTTACAAGATCAAATCATGTTTCTTTTCCAGGCAATTTCTTGAAATGTGAGCAGAATTGGGCCCTTGCTTCACATTCCTCAAAGGGAAAATCTTTGCCGGCTCATAAAAAATTGTTATTGGAACCTAAGTACAAAATGCATAATTATGATAGCAAGTGTCTTTAATAGCACAGTGTATTAAATAAAATTAATGATACTTTAAAATTTGTAGCTTCTCTTACCTGTTTGGAAACTGGAAAAAAAAAAACCCTAAATTATCTATGTGGCAATTATTTCTGTCTCTAAAGTAGTTATAGGAAGTAAAATGGAACTTCTTCACCAAGTTTTATGAATAAATAGGCAAATTATTGGAAGACATCAACATTATAAACTTGCCTTTGTCTAAAGAGTCCCTGTTTTCCAGTAATTTTATAAATTATACATATTATGGTCATTTTATAAATTATAGATATTATATATGCATCTAGTTAAACACATATTTCAGACTAACTCTTTCCATTAATACAAATGGAGGACTCAAATAGGAAATAACTTTGATTTAATCTGAAAAATAATATCTAGAAGATTTTACAAAGAATGCAGAAAGAAAATAGGCAATTTCTTCTTCCTTTTCCTTTTTTTAAACAATACATAACGTGCAGAAGAAATCGAAGTTCTAGAATAGTTGTCTCAATGTAAACTAGCATCCAATTACTTGGATTAATTGAAATGAAATTTCTGGAATTCATTTCAAAGCAGCAAAATGGAATAAATGCCTCTTCTCCAAGCACCCTATGTTATGTGTATGTATTCATTCTGAAAAACAAATTTTGCTAGGAAGACACTATAAATTTTCGAATAATTGTAACCAAATTGCAATAATAGTAATAATAATAACAATAATAATGTCGTTTTAGTTAAGGCAGTCCTGATTGAAGGGATGAGTTCGTAGCATCACTTCCAGTTGGCACTTAACAGCACCTAGATTTGGTCCAGGGAGGCTGTAGAAGCAGCTGTAGACAGGTGTCCTCCCATTCTCCATGCTCATCAGCGGGCTGTGGCTATTGTCTCAGCTAGAGACATTGTCAGCCCCTAGGAAAACTAGAGATCAAATGTAGAGGTCATTAGTGAGCACCTTTTGGTCTTGCTATAATAACATCCCGATTGCATACATGGCAATTTACATAGCATTACCCATTATGCTTTGTGCTGTGATTTGGCTTTTGGAGGTCACTCTAAACTTGATTAACTCTCTCTTAAGAGCGCCTTTTCGAAGCATCAAAGCCCTGCATGAACACGTTTCACTCTCTATCCCTTGTTGGCAGCTTCTTTGAAACTAAGGGGTGGGAGTCCTGAAAATATACCCCTTAAAAAAAAAAATAAATCCCTAAGGTAAGACCCAAAACCTTCCATAATAAAATGTCCAGTTAAAAGCAGTGAGGTGGCCTTGGCAAGCTTACAGCCTTCCTCAATTTGCAAACCTCAGTAGATGATTTAATTGCTTTTTCTGGATTATTTATTTGTTTTATCTCTAATTAGATACACAGACTATCTGCCTCTCTGGTTCATTTTCTTTGACATTAGCTGTTGACAATGGATGTTCCTTCCGCTAGGTCTCTGTCAGAATTTTGGATTCTCTTACCCATTATTGAGATTGATAGCAGTTATCAAACCTCAAAATACGCATGTGTTTTTTAAATATTAGCTGTCACGGTGTGATAAGTCGGGTTGGATTGTATGTTGCAGAGTGTAGCACAGAGCCCAGTGGGGCTCTGTTTTAAAGGTGAACATACACAACTCAATGGCAGAGCAGAGAAACAGCATAAAACCTAGAGGCACAGATACAGACACACAGGCACACACATACACACAAGGGCTGTTCAATATTTAATGGCAAGCTATAGAAATTGCTCAACATCCAACATAATTAAATTGGAAATTTGGGGTTTACACCTGATAGGTTGGATAAAATTTGCTGCAAATTTTGAATAATTAGTTAAACGGAAGATGCAGAACGGTTAAAATGCTGCAGACAAATGCAAAATGCAGGAAAGAACAAGTGCAAATTGTCCTGTGCTATACAGGAGGGAAGTGGTACCCGTGCTCTGTTACACATTTTACATGATCGTGGTCTACTAGAAGGTGTCTGCCAAATGTGAACCATACCCCATCTACTGAATCTCTGTGAAATCCTTCCTATTTTGGAATATTAACTGATTCATTTTTGTTCGGGACACCTTCTTATTCTTTTTAAGAAGCAGTTGGAAGATTTTGCTTACATTTCTCTTATTTAACAGCAAAAATGCACGTTGTTAGGGCTTTGGAGGCAACGTACATCCATGCATCCATATGTGCCTAATAACATCATTTTAGACGAGTCCAATCTTTCTTTTACACTCCTAAATAATCTCAAAACATTTTACACATTCTTTTCTGCAGAAATTTGCATATTAATGCAGTCTAATTGGTTATTCTTGTAGCCTTTAATGCTATCTGCAGTATTCAGATATCTTTAATAAAGAAGCTGTAGTACAGTTTTGGGCTCTTTAATGGGGACTTTAAAAGTATATAATTATCCCTTTGTGCATACAAACTAACAGAAACACTTTATACTGACAGAGGATTGCTGCTATTATTTATTTTTTTTATTTCTCTAAAAGGTAGGGGTGAAGAATTCACTTCTAGCAAGCTAAAAATGTGGTATTTTAATTAAGTGGAAAACTTGAAAAGGGAAGCTTTTTGCAGAAGGGGCTCAATTGCTTCTTACAACCTTTCTGAAAAGGGCAGAGTGTTAAAACAAACCTCCCACTTTTATTTTCAAAAGGAGGGAAAATCAGAAGCTAAAGATAATCTCTCCATTAGTATTATTAAAAGTGTTCAGCTTTCTTCACATGCTTTAGAAGCAGACAGACTTGTCATGAGCATCACATTTGCAAGCACTGTCACAGCTACTGAAGGCTCTGGTAAAAGCACAGAAGTGCGTTAACAGTAACTGCAAGGAGCCTTTGGGGAACAATAGGCTTACCTATACTGTGCCCAGCTATTCAAAAAAACAAGTTGCTTTATTATACTCTATACTCGCTTTAGTGCTCATATAGTGCTTGACCCAGTCTCATTTTTTGAAGTACTGTCACTAGTTCTAAACACCTTTTTCATTCCCTTTGGGTTAGCTAATTTGACTGTTATAGCATTCACCAAAATAACACTGAATCCAGCGTGTAACATCCAATATGTTCTACTGATAGTGAGACAAACCTTCCTTCGAAGGTTCTGCCTTTTTTTTTTTCTTTTCTTTTTTTTTGATTTTGTGCACATACACGTTTACTCATTTGCCTTCTAAAAGAAAGAACGATCTAAAAATTAATTATCTTGACAGAGGCATGTTGACAATAATGATATATAAAAAGATGTTGGTATTAAGACAGTAACAAAAAGTAACTCAGGATTTGCAGAACAATGGCAATAGTGTCATTAGTGCCATAAAACTTCTCAAGCACGTCAGAATCACTCCGAAAGAACAATGTGGGACACTGTTACAAAAGCCTTGTCTAACTAGGAAGTAATTTCTGTTTGGATTTCGCCGTGTTGTTTGGGCAATTAATTTGCTCTAGGTTGGTTGCGTCGTTGAATGAAAATACATTTTATCATGCTGTGTGGGTGCCTCATATAGGGTGATGGAAAATGGGCTAAATTTGCATGACCATACTTTGTCTGCTATAATAAAGCCATGGCTGCAGTATAATCAAGCTGAATAAGTAATCAGCTAGGATAGTGTTTTCAGATCTTTTTTCCTTAGGTCAAGTAAGTCTCTAACTGACATACTTTTATAGGATTAGGCAAGATCTAACTAGGTTTGGCATCTAATCTGTTTTACACAGTGGTTCATTTTTTCCATCATTTCTATCCATAGGGAGGCAAGGTCACCCAATATGTAGAGAGAACAGACTGTGCTTATGAAAAATAAAACAAGGGGAATGCAGGCGGTTTTGAAAGCGAGTCTGAAACTCTATTCCGTTTCAGACGTTGTGAAACAGGAACTCTCTATTGCCAAAGAGTGAAATAGACTTTCTAAGAGCAACAAGTTATGTGCAAGTCCTAGTAGGTGGTATAGCAAGCCAGAAATGCCATAGTATTTGAAACATTTCTGACTTCCTGAAGCACAGAAATTTCAGCCATTGCTTCTGTAGCCTTTCATGGCATTCATTTGCTGGTCTCTAAGAGAGGAAAAAGCTAAAGCCACCTCATCTCGTGTGTGTTGCAGATGACCAAATAGCCATAGACAGGGTGAAACATCACAATTTAATAAAGACACGTCCCTGAATCTCTGAACATGTTGCTTAATTCTTCCTGCTACAAAGGTAGATGCCTAAGTATCTATTGAAATAACAAGTAAAAATAGTGGTCAACCCTTTTATTTTTATATTTTTTTATAAAGACACCCTCTTGAATGAATTCTCACCTTCAGAAACTGAAAGAATACATCAACAGCTTCAGAATCAACATAAACTCTCCCATTAATAGAAAAGTAATTACTATGCAAGGCAGTTTCTACAGAACATAGAACAATCAAGATTTCCTTACTAGTCACCCATAACTGAATCCTCCACAGTGGAAATCTGAATGTATGTCTCCACCAAACAAGGAGAAACGGGGGCCAAAATGACCTTCAAGATTAGTTCAATAAAATTATTAAAGCGAGAGCAGAATTCAGGGAGAACATTTAATACCAGAGACCTAAGTACTGGGATATTTGTTTGACAGTCAGTGAGGAAGATTTGACTGCATAACCCCCCCCAAATAAAACAACAACAACAAATCACCCCCCAAACAACCAGCAAGGGTTAGATTCCCCCTGATGATCAAGTTCTGTATATTCTTATGAAATAAAGCTCCAATAAAAGAATGGTTCACCTTTTGTCCACTTGTGGCACTAGATGTGAGAAGAAGACAAGGTAGACAGAGGAAAAAAGCAGATGGTTCATCAGCTTTATGGATTCCTTAAAGAGACTCTTTGATTATATGTTTATAAGAAGCAGACTGTTGTATAGATACACTGTCTTGGTGAAACCATTCCTAGAATATTTAGGAAAATTCCCTGTCAGGAGCACTGAAAAAGCCACACTCATTTTCTGTTTATTACAGTAATTTCCACTTACAAACCCCCCCAGACAAACGTGTGCCTAGAGCATGGATCAGAAACAGCTTTTTACCCAAAGAAGATACTGCTTTAGATATGCAGCAGGACAGATGAGACAATAAAATGTCAATCTTATCTCTGCCTCCTCTGGAAAACAATCCATAGCCATTTTACGGAATAAAATTGTTGATATCTTCCAATCAAGTACCTTTGTATGAAAAGAAATCTGAGATTTAATACGCTGGAATTCTGTATTTCTCCTTGCACTGGCCACTGGAGAGGATGTCTCCTTCCAGCTCACTACTGTGAGTTACTTATGGAAAATAAAGTGCAAAGAATGCAATTCTGCCTCTCCCATGCTACACCTGGCTTGCGGATAAAGATAACGGCTGTAGTCCCCATTGCTTTCTCTTCTTCTTTTCTTCAGATGACTTAATTCATCACAAGCAGGGAAAGCAATAAAATAGAGGGGAGAAGCAAGTGCTGCAGTACGAACATAAAAAGTGCCTTTTATATATTCAAATTCATATCCAGTTGTAAGAAATATTCATGACTAATATTAAACTAAGCCCAGAATTAGGCAAAATGCAACAGACGTATATTGAAGTGAGCATTTTATTATGTGCTATGTCAGTCAGATTAAAGAAAAGAGTGCATGACACCGACAGGATATTGCATGTATATCAAGCAATCTATTTATATATGACAGGGAGGGTTTGATTTCTGGAAGGAGTGACAACCCAATGAAATAACTGCTTGCCTTCAAAATTACTATAGTCTAAATCCATACCCTTTAGAATACAATTTTAAATCACAATTAACAAAATGTAGATAAATATGTTTGGGAATCAATCCTGACATACAGAAGCGAGGAAGAAGAAATAATCTGTAAAGATACCAAGAGTGTCATCAGCACCCTGGCTCTGAAAAACTGAATGAAGGAAGCAAAGGATATTTCTCTGAGAATCCTAGAGGTGATTTAATAAAAGACCCGATTCGTTTGATGCGAAAGGGGCCTTGAAGTAGACGTGTGGGTGGGAAGTTCCGTTGTGCTTTTTTTTTTACCAAGATGTAAACTAGAGAAGGAGACCTCCTGCGATTAACAGCATCTGTCCAGGGTATGAACCTGTTTGTAATAATAAATTGCAATGTCTCACATGCTTCACTACTTTTCTAGCCAAGTTAAAGCTTTTGTTTTATGGCATCAGTGTTTCTGGTCATTGAGGAAATATCTGCAGAGACAGAAACTTCAGTGCTAGAAAAGAGAAAATTGGTTCACCCTTTTTAAATAGCCCTTGCCAGGAGAAAAAGAAAAACAACAACCCAACCCAAGCCAACCCAGAACCCCTAAAGAGCTAAAGCTGAACCCCCCTAACTTCATTACCTGCAAAGATAAAGTGCATTGAAACAGAAATGATCTGAGTTCACAATTATTACACTTGGATGCTTGCACAAGAGAGTAAGAGAAAGGAAAAAAACAATCAATGGTCAATTTACTTTATTTCTTTTTCTCGAATTCTAATTCGCGTGGCTGTTACATGTTTCCAAGGTTACCTGAGCAGAACACATACAGCCCATCTGACATTCAGTCCATAAAGCAGGCTGAATGAGAAAAGCAGATATTCCATGTGAGACACATCAACCTGAATTCTAAGCAGTAATGAAAATCACTGTAGTCAAATCTCTTGCTCTTTATTTCCATGAGGTTTTCGGCAATATCCGTCTGGTGCATTTGGGGGAGCTATAGGACAGATGCAATCAGGTATGGCTTTATACATCAATAATTTCAGGCTGTATTTCCTCAGAACCTTTCCTTCTTTGTTCAAAAGGGGGCTTCCATTTTAAATTGTAATCTATGACTTTTGAAGCAGATGTTAAAGTGTCTTGCTGACAAATTCTTCTGGCTGATTTTCTTTTCTCTTCTTTCTTCTTCTCCTTGCTGTTTTGAAAAGCCATCATTGTAGCATTATGCGGAGGTGAAAGGTACTAGGCTGCTAAGGCGACAATTAAACTCCCATTTTTTAGTGGGATTGCTATGGGGATTATGTATTTAGGAGATGCTAATCGAAGTTGCACACTGATGTTAAAATTCAGCATATATTCAGCTACTTAGAACCAGAGATTAAACCATTTCCATAACACACTGCTAACATCTTAGTTTGAATACTTTGTACTTCCAAAGCTCACTCTACATTAAGCTTGATTACTTGTGGCTTCATAATGCATTTGCTAATATCATCTTAATCCTTCAGTGGCATTATACTGTCTAACAATGAATAATGACCCAGATACAGGAGCTACTGTATCGCAAGATCCAAAGAAGATTTACTGCAAGGAAGCAAAATTATCTGAGGTTGACATGCTTTAATAATAATTATTAACACGGGCTAAGAAAACCCTGGCCTCTGATTGGATAAAACCTGCTAAAACACAGGATGATCTCTACCTTCTTATCTCTGTCTCAAACTTCTGTTCAAAGCAGGGGCTTCCAGTACCTGATCTCACCCCAAGTAACAGCGTGGCTGCAGATTTATGTGCTCTTGCACCCTAGCCTGAAATGAAAGCAGGTTCTTCTCTGAAAGGTTGAAAAGATGAAAGTGCTCTAACAACAAAGTACATGATTAAGCAACCTTTTTGTGATATGAAGGATGTGTTTTGAAAATGTCAATGCTTTCTCATTTTTATTTTTGTTGAAAAAAATAGAGTGCATTTCTGATCAAAACTGAAGTGCCTTTGTGATTAAAAGTGAAGGCAGAATTTCACTATCGTGCACCAGCTGCTTGGACGGGGAAACAAAGGCCACATAAATGGAACAAAACTAAACTATATTCATGAATCAGAGAACACTTTGTCAGCTGGCCATAATTTCCTTCCTTACTGCCTGTCCTCAACTATTGTGTAGAGTTACATATTTGCTGTGCTCCATTGCAGAAGTGGCTGTGTTTTGTTTCATTTAACTAATTCCTGTCTCTCTCTTTCTCTCTCTCTCTAGAAAAATAGCTCCTTTAGAATAGAAAAGAATGGATAGAAATGTTTTGTTTTGTTTTTTTTTTATTACATTTTCATTCTTACCAGAGCTTTGCAAGGTTCTGAATGCAGAGGGAGGATTTTGGTTTGGGGGGATCCAAGTTTCTTTCTTGATTCTGTTAGGAAAGCAAGATAGAGATCTTCACACACATGCCTAAGAGATGTAAGAAGAGTTAGGTCTGCACTGCCTTTTGTAGGACATCTATGGCTGTCTTGGATCTTACCTGTTGCCCCTCTGAGCATCAAGACAGCAGTGGAGTTCAGAGATTCAGCTGATACTTACCAAAGAAAGCAGAACACCACAAGATTCAGCAAGCACAAGCGGGACACCCAGGAGTTTAATATGACCCCAAATTATATGGGAAAACACATCTACAGATTGTGTTTTCAGCCAGAGTTAATGATGCCTTTGAGGCAATGGTGCAGCTTAAATCTCAGGTGGACAAGACTGTTGCTGCCCCTTCCATGACACCTCTGCCCTCACATCGGGTGCAAGGTGCATCCAACATGACAAGCTTTTTTTCTCATGTAAAAAGGAAGATGCGTAGGTGTTCTGCACGTGATGCTGGGTGCCCAGCATCAGAGGAAGCTCTGTTTCAGTCCAGTGTCTCATGAGGTAGCTTATGGCTAAAAACCAAACTACAGTCTTAGCCATTCCCTGCCTCAGTTTAATCATTCATGTCGTTTGTGAAAAGGGAAGAGAACCGTGACTGTTCCACAGCCCACGGAATGATTTTCTTTGGTGGCACTTTGACTGAAAAGAGTGTCAGGGATAGCAGAGGACACGGGGGCTTTTTTAGCTATTTCACCTTTTAAGAATTCCAGTTGAGAAAGTTCAGGTCTCTTCCTGGGATGATGGACATTTGGGTCTCTAAGTGTCAAACTGACTGTGCCCAGGGAGAGGAACCAGCCCGGTCTACTTTGTTTCTACAAAGGAACTGTGAGTACTTACAAGTGACTCAAACTTCTCTCTGCTTCCTAGCAGAGGACCTTCTTTTGGGCCTCCCTTTCCTCCTCTTCTCCCAGATGATTTTTCCATTGTTATTGGATTCTTTGATTTTCCTGTCTGTGGAAAATGAGCTTGTGCAAAGAGTACGCTGTATGAGTTTGGAAATACTTCTGAGTCGGTGATAGCATTTTAATGTCTTGTTTTTACTGGCTAGTGAGTTTTGCAGTCTTAGCCAGTAAAGAGGGAGAGAAGGGAGCTGCAGACATCCCGCCACTCTTCTGGATTCCTACCGTGTGCAGCTCTGTCTGATGATGTATTTATCCCCAGTTTCTTGAGAAGTAACAGTTTATTTGGATAGTAGAAAAGGAGGTAAACTTAAGAGTTCCCATTTGAATTCTTCTGATGAGAAATTAATGTCCCAACTTGGATTCCGCAGAAGACCGAGGCAGAAAATGCATAAGTGAATGAATGAATGAATTAATGAATAAATAAAACCAGATAGCAGCGGGTGCAAGGCTGATCTCTGAAGTATGAAACAGCAACAACTCAAAGGAGGAGAAGATCTGTCAGGTCTCATGCTGTAAACATCCGACAACTGATGCATTCCCAGGGATGCACCATGGCCCGATGCCCAGCACAGCTGATGGGTTCACCAGCTGGTTGCATCTGGTGCTCAGAGTTCTGTGTGTCCAAGCTTCTTGGACAATATGTGTCCCTTTTATATGTTAGGAACATATTTATCGAATCTATTTCATGTTTTTATTATTAGGTATGTATAGTACTGTGTGGGACAGTGAAAAAAGAGTCCTTTAGTGTCATATACTACGAAAAGTGTACAGTGAGCTGTTTCTATTTAGTGTTTTATCAGTTAACTAGAGCAGGGTAATGGTAAACATTTACTGGAGTATATAGGCCACCTAAACTAGAAGGTAAATTATATTAATAATACATTTTCTTATTCCCTGCATCGCATGTAAGGCAACCTAGACTGCAGAAGCAGTGAAATTTGCTTTACAGCTAACTATTCCATCTCTTTAGTTGTGAGGAAAGGTGAAGTAGATTAGATTGTATGCAGGCATTGATTAATACTTGGAAATCAAAAGTAACTGGAATTCCATGACTGTGGGAAAATGAACCTGCTTATGGATCAGGGTGTCTCTTATGTGGTGATGATAAAATAGTGTGAGTGCAAAATTAAGAGGGAAAAATGGATATTAAGGTTTGGATCCAGAACTAGGAAAAAAAAGCGTTTTAGAGGAGGATGTGGCCAGAGAGTTCATATATAATGCCACAAAGCCCTGGATTCTGAGTCTTTAACAGTGATATATTGGATCTAAAAATTTTTAGCAATTTATCCCAAGGTCATTTTCCTGAAAGGATGCTCCCCAAGCCTCTTAAAAACCCTAAACCAGTGGAAATTTTGCTTACCTCCACTGTGTCAAAGAGGAAATGTCTTTTTACAAATTTCAAAAGCACTCTGTGAGTCAGTGTCCAGTCTTCATGCAAGAGCTGTAGCTTATTCAACTGACATATCTAAGATGCAGGCAGAGAGTTCACATGAAAGAAGCTGAAGTAAAAACTATAACCTTCCCCTTGAAGAATAATGAAGCTCCTGATGTCAATTCAGGGTCAAGCAAACCTACTTTCCATAGTATCTTCTCCTCTTGTAGTGTCACCTCCCTCTTCATCTGTTTGCCAGACAAATTTGGCATCCCCAGATGTATTATTCCTGCGTGGCATCCCCAGATTTGCCCTCTACTCACCACCAGCTCATCTGCCATGTTGCCCTCCTAGTCCCCATCAGTTGACTGCTTTCACACTGCACTTTGTAAGACACGCTGCTCCCACGAGTCTTTCCCAGGGTAGTTCACACTTTCTACTCACAGAATCACAGAATGTCAGGGGCTGGAAGGGACCTTGAAAGATGATCCAGTCCAACCCTCTGACCAGAGCAGGATCACCTACACCAGATCACACAGGAACATGTCCAGGAGGGTTTTGAATATCTCAGAGAGGGAGACTCTACAACTTCCCTCATCAGGAGCATTAGAAGAACGTATTAAAGTCAAAGGCAAACTAACCCTGACTTTTCTGGTTTAATAATTGACGTACTTTAAATTAAAATAAGACTAAGAATGTCCTTAACTGTAGTCATTTTTCCTCCAGGAGGGAATTACCTTGAACAAAATATCCTAATTTGACTTGTAAATTGGGCAGTACGAAGGCCTCTTTAAACTATGTACAAATTGATATCAAGAATATGTCAGCAATGTGTGGTTATGACCTCACTTACAGGAGCATATTTATACTCACCTAAGTCATAAAACCAGAGATAGTTTTATTTTCAAGTAAATTTTCATTTCATTACCAATTAATTACTACTTAAAATTTGCTATGATAGTAAATCATTTATAAGATTGTCTCAAGCAGACTCTGGATTATATAATAAAGGTTCTCATTGTATGCTCCTAAATCAGATTTTGTGCATGTCCGTCGGGATTTTTACAGCATACAGCTGTTTCAGAGGCCTGTATTCTCCTCCCAACAGGAGAACTGTTAGAAGAACTGTTAGGAAGATCAGAACCATTGTAGTCAAGTTTCTGACCCCCTTTTCTCTTCCTCTAGACCTCCTTAGGTTGGTTCTACAGCAAAACGGGGTAAATCAGCCAGCGTTCTGCATCCTTGTCTCTCTTAGAGGAAGTTTATTGTAGCTGAGTTTAGACTTCTCTCTCAAGCTAGACAATTATCAGATTTTCCTCTACTCATTTGAAAACAGGCAACAGTTTTGCCTTTATCGAACTCTAGAACCTTCATCTAACTCTAGAATCTGAGCTGATTTTAGAAGAACTTTTAACAATAATCTTACTTAGACAATCTTGACACAGTTAAAAGGGCACAGCCCTTTTCCATACGGACTTAGATAAGGATTGAGGATTTTTGTGCCCTAAACAAGTGCAGTTTAAAGCCTGAAATTATGAAAAATGATTTACAGGCTGATTCTTTAGCTATCTGTAATGATTCCTGTTAACAATCTATCTGCATTTTCTCTTTCTCTCTATTAGGATTAATTTCAGTCTCAAATATTGGCTTTGTCTGATGAGTGTGTGATGGGCTGAGGTAATCCTCCCAATCTCTATTTTAGTATCTACTGATAACAGAACCTATAGCATTAACCACACAAAGGGACATATTTTTGTGCTGAACCCCCTGGATTGGTCTTTAATTTCCTGTGTTCATATTACTGTTTCAGTTATCTAAGGTACAGCACCTTTTTAATGAGGGTTTTGCAACCTGCAGGAAGGAATCTTTAGCTTATCTAGACTCAGATTTCCACTCAGTTGCCCTTGCAGAAAGTATCTTAATTTGTGTTTAAGTAAAGCTTGTCTTAAAATAAAATAAAATCAAAAAAAAATACAGCAAAGATGATCAGATGGAGAACCTGCTGCTTTCCTCTGTAGTTTGTTTGATTGGTTAATTACTCTTACTGCTTAAAATCTGTATCAGATTTCTAATTTGGAGGCTTTCCAATTATTAATTCCTGTCTGGTTAGCCCATTTCTCTCACGGATTGAAAAGCACACTATCACCTAGTGTTTTCTCCCCAGGACTGTAGTTATTTAGCTAATGATGTCATGTCCTCATATTCTTTTTGATAAGGGACCTTTGTGCATCTGATCCTTCAAGCCTGAAACTCAACGCTGTCCTGGTTGCCAGAAAATGCATTCTGTGTTCTTTTTGACAAACAAGTCAAACAACAGAGCTTGGTTTTATTTGATGCCATTATTTCCCCTAAGGAATTCCATAGTGCCATATAAATATAACAAAATTCCGTGACGTATCAGAACTTGAAAATCCGAGGGGAATATAGAACAAGCTGAGTATTCATGTAAAATTTTAAGGGATATTCTACTATCTGAAGTGAAAAGAAATGCAGAAAGGAGAATAGAGAGACTACCTTGTTTTTACTTTTCTACAGTTTATGAAAGAATGAATACCAAATCCTTACTCCAGTTAGTTTGGAAAAGAAGAGTAGAAGTATGTGAGGAGATTTTAAATACTAGAAATGTTGTTTTGTCAAGTGTGGTCTTTTAGTCATTAGTGTAGCAAATATGAAGAGAGAAAGCTCAGGAAGTTAGGTTTGAGATAGATCTTCAGGATATAGTAGATTGTAATTATTTTTTTTTTTCCAGAGTAAAAAGATTAGATTTCAGTAAGTCCATCATTCTTTTGGCGACTGGCTCATGAAAAAAATGATGAAGGATTCTCTTCTGTGAAGTCAGGAAGAAGACGTGGATAGGCTGGGTATCAACAGACAAGAAGGAGATCCACATTTAAGATATTGCCTTTGTGTTCATACAGTGCTTAGCACAGAAGGAATTTTTAGGCCAAAGAAAGTATAAATATCAGTCAGTACCAGTGGCATGTATTATTCCTGTGTGGCACACTAGTGATTGTTTGGCCTTTACAACTACTTTTGGCTTAGATTCTGGAAATTTAATTTGGGTGAGCAATCACGGAAAGAAACATTGTTGTTGAGACAACTTTTGGGCAAGCCTCTTCAGTCAACTGCATGTCTCAGATCCCCGCTGGAAAAATGGGATCAGGGCCTCTCCAATTTACGGGTTGCAAGGATAAAATCTATAGAGGTGCTCATCATATAAGATGTTCACACATAATGGACAAATGGATAGTTTGGGGACTAGCTAAGAGGAAATTAACTTTATTGAAAGGATTGTGCTAAGTCCTTTCATGATTATTATACAGGAGGACTTAGTGGACTGGTAGCGAAGGCAGAATATTTTTTTTTAAACTCAGTGTTTTTTGGATGTCCTGGTGTGCAGTGCTAAGTTCAAACCAGTTCTGTAAGACATAAACAGATGGAAGTAAAATGTTAAATGTTTCATCCAGCAGGCTTGAAAGCTTCTGACGAAAACATTGTATTTCTTTACTTCCAGCTGTGCGTGTCTAATAACGTATTTCATGATGTTTAAATACCAACTGCATCACTCTATTCCTTGATACTGAGTGCAAGGAAAACGACTTAATTTGTTGATGAGTGGCATGTTACAGGCGGGCAGTAATGGCAGTGGTGATTTCACTGGCTCAGTTCTCCTATCCTTGTTGCACCCTCCCTGCCTTTCTGAACTTGGATGCCTATAGCACATAGCACATCACTGTCTGTGTCCCCTGGTTCAGAATTTCATTTCACTACATCATAAGCTACTAACACAACCTTGTCATTGTAATTTGTCACACTTTTTTGTGTGCTCTATATCTCACTGAATTCTCATCTCCCCGGCCCATAGGCTACTAGTCTGGAACAAATCTCTGAAACGTAATGGAAAAGGATAAAAAAAACCCACTAAAACTAAAAAAAACACACACACACACACAAAAAAAAACCCCAAACCTAACAAAAAAAAAAAAAAAGGAAAGAAAAGAAAAGAAAAGACACCCAGTTGCTACTTCTCCTCCTAACAGAAGCAGACAGATACTCATGGGTTCTTTCCCCTGGCAGTGTGTGTTGTACCAGGTCAGCCAAGACTACTTGCTGTCATCTTGCTGGGTGCCAGGGTTGCCATTCAGGGTGCCCTGGGCTAGCATGAAGGCACCTTCTGAAGAACAACTTGTCTTCTCCAGGATTTTAAATCCCATTGCTCCCTTTATCTTCTGGTCTTTCCTCCTGAGCAAATATGCAAAATTTTGTGGAGGAAATTCTTAAGGATCAACCGTGCTGCTTTTAAAGCTGAGCAGCATTGGGAAAGGGAGAAGGCACATACCTCCAGGCTTTGAAGAAAACAGGGGGAAAAGCACCAGTTGCCATAATCAGGAAATAAATGACCACGGGAGCAAAACATTGTGGCCCTAGTTTGACCCAAGTAGATACCTCATGAATTATATTTTTTGATGTGCTTTGAATTAGTTTTCAATAATATTACTTAAGCTTGCTACTGCGACCTTAAGCAGGTCATTTTGCCCCACATCTCATTTGCTCTGTGAAATTATATCTTTATATATCTTTATATATAGATCTTTACCATGAGAGTGATGGAGCATTGGAAGAGGTTGCCCAGGGAGGTGGTTGAGGCCCCATCCCTGGAGACATTCAAGGTGGGGCTGACAGAGCTCTGAGCACCCT
>JANHFX010016261.1:3096-63417 GCA_027560015.1 Chloroceryle amazona
TTTTTTTTTGTGTGTGGGGTGGGTTTTTGTTTGGTGTGTTTTGGTTTTTGTGTGGGGTTGGGGGGGGGTGTGCGGGGTGGGGGGGCGCGGGGCGGGTGTCACAGTTACTTTGCAAACTGGGCTAAAGAATTTACCCAGTTCATTTTAATCCCAGTCGCTTCTCCAGTCCTGTTTGCTGCAGAGGCATTTGTGCTGGGGAGGGAGGATATGAGCGCTGCTGGGGCTGCGTCCAGAAGCTCTGCACCATTGCCAGGAGGGGCTTAGCCCCTTTTGGCAGCAGTGCCAGCCCCTGTCTTTCAAGTATTCATGGGACTGGCAGCACAGAGTACAGAGTTTCCCTTATTTGTCACTTCTCTGGGGAAATTATTACATCGGTCTCTTGGTGTAGAAGAAAATAATGAGCTAATCTGGAGTTGAGGTGCTATTGGATTGTTTTGGACCTGCCTCATCTCTTAAGCTCCTAACTTCTTCATGCAGATGTTATCCAATTACTTCAGAGAGAGAAGTAGAGTTTCTGGGCTTGATTTTTGTTTTCCAGGCCAAATGCCTGGAAGCTAGGGAGGGAAATGGATGGCATTGGAATAATAACCACCATCTCTGAACCTGAGAAAAGCAGTTAAGTCTGATCTTTTTTTCAGTGTTTACACAAATTCTACCAAGATGTACAAAAGCTGTTGGGGGAGGAGGAAGTCTTGAGTTTTTTTTCTTTATTCTTTGATATTCCCAGTTGTTTGGTTTTTTTTTTCAACCACTAAACAAAGCAAGCAAGCAGAGAAGATGCATTGATTTGTAGTTTCCTGAGTAAAAATGTCTGTTCCTAAATTCTTTCGCAACAGCTTCTTGTGATTTGTAATTATTCTTTTTTTTTCTTCTCCCCCCACACTGAACTCTTCACCCAAAATATAATCTCAGCCTTATGAGATCAGAGATCAGGATTTAGAGCAGTGTAATCCAGTTGCTGTGTTTTAAGGAAGATTTACTTGGTTATTCCTTAATAGAAATTTTATTTCCTTAGCTACTTTTCATATAATGATGACTAGTAAAAGTAATTTGACCTAAGAAGCCATTCCCTCTTCCCTTCCTGTGGCTGCCTCCAGCATCCTTCAGGAGAAGTGGTGGTGCAGAGATCTGCAGCTTCTGCAGCTGAGGCAGCTTTCCATGATCAATAATGCAGGGCTCCAAGTCAGCTTTGTAGAGCTGTAAAGTTACTCATCTAGCAATAATTTCCCAGATGCCTCACTCACAGAATATTCAGCCATGTACTTAGGGGGGGAACAGGAGTTTAAAGCAGTTCAAATTCAGTCTGGCATCACTGGTGTGGGCACCTGGGCACTGAAAGGTGTGCCCTTTTCCACAGTTACCGCTCCCAAACCTGAACACCAGCATACTTGTAGCACCTCCATCTTCTAGTTTACAAACTAAACATTTTAACATCATTGTTAGACTGTGCTCCATGGGTTGTTCTCGTTCAAAGATTTCGCCTCGAGGAAAAATGAGTAGCTGTCATTTGAAATTTACTCAGGGTTGGCAAAATGATGGCATTTGTCACTTCTGCTGCCCATCTTCTTCAAACTGACCCTAGTGTGCGTCAGACTGGATAGTGTGTTGACTTCTTCTCCCTCTTTGTTCTTCTACAGAATGCCAAGTAATTAAAACAAACCCTTTTCTTTCTGCCATCTTCAAACAAGAAGGCTGTTGAGAGCCTTACATTAATCACATTTCCAAACCAGTTTGTTAAAGCAAAATCACTAAGCGATACTGAGTTGACCAATTTTTTTAGGGCTCGTTCTAAAATAATTGGAACACTGGCTGTATGTGCGTTTCACGTTGTTGACCTCATCTCCCTGAAGTCTGAATAGCTGTCATGTCAGGGACAGGGATTTGTCTGAGCAGTCGGAGGGAGTCCTGCAGTTGGTTTAATATTTTGCATAATACCAGTGGTATTTAATAATTAGTTGTGAAGGTTCGAATCCTATTGCTTCCTTCCCTAAACCAGGAAAAATGCTGGAAGTTTGTTGATACATGCTAGCAGAGTGAGAAAGAAGTGTAATGTGTTATTCCAGTCACTAATTTTTTTTCTTTCTGTTTCTCTCTTATTTCACAGGGCATGTTTCCAAGCCATTTTTGAGGAAATGTGGTGAATGTAAACTTGCTCTGTTTTGGGGGGAGATTCTGGTAAGTGGTGCCGTCTTGATCAATGTTTGTTTTAAAAGAGAAATTCAGAAAGATTGTTTTAGCTTTTTTCAATTTTAATTTTTTTATGCTGGTGGGAAATACAGAGACATAGTTGATTATATGTATTTTCCTTCCTCTGGTATGGAGAGTTGTGGTATGAGAAGCATTGACAGAAAACAGCATGCTAGGCCTCAGGGCAAGGAATATAGTTTCATTTGCTCCAGTGGCATCTGCTTATTGTGTTTGTAGCTCTTCTGTTCTGCTGAAGAGTGGTTGATCTAAAGCCTAGAGTAGAAGAAACACAGAGGCCTAATTTAAAACCAAGGGTAAAAAAGAAGCATGTTAGTGGTATAAAAAAATCAAGAACAAATATCAGATAGAGGGAGCACATATCTCCCAAAGTAGTGGGGGTGTCCAGTCGCTCTGAAATCTTTCCATCCATTCCCAGAAAGTCTGACTGCTACACTTGCCACATGGAGCTAGGATGTTTTGCTTATGCCTGAGAGATAAGGAGGTAGTTAATGCTCCTGTGTGCTGTATCAGTCTTCCTATTCCTTCTTTCCATCCCACGTGACAAGCTTTGCTGCCTCGCTGGCTGTTCTGTATGCAGCACATCCAGAGGCACCAGCTGTCTACAGACTCTGGTTGTAGGGGCACTGTGGGAATATAGCATGTCATGTGTGTTGGGGCTGTGCTGCTGAGCTGTGCTGCTGTGAGAATAAGGAAGAGGAGAAGATCTGGGAGGTGATTAGTGACATGCCCCAACTGGAGCCTACTAATCCGGAGTTGGAAGAGTTACTTCCAGCTTGCAAAAAGTGAGCAGATCTCGAGCAGTTTGTAGGCTTGTCTTGCTCTTCCTTCTGGTAGAGTGTCCATATAAACAGTTTGGGCTAGTGCTAATCTACCACCATCACCCTTGGGGAAAAAAATCCCAGCAGAAGATTGTGACCCTTCTTTGCCTCGGCCAGTCGGGGTCTTGGACTGATACTTTTTCTTCAGCCAACCTGTTCAGATTGCAGATGAAAACTGTCTTGTTCTCTACTGGCAGAAGACTTCAGAGTTGGATAGCCTGCAGGGTAGAAGACTGAAAATCAAAGACTGGCTCTATGAGAACACTCGTTCTTTTCTGCCATTTAAAAAAAAATGCCAGATGTTGTTACATCATACACAAAGATCTGGCTTAGCTAGCAGATGTTTAAATGCAGACAGTTCAGCCCTCTGCAGAACGTAAATTCTTAGAGATAAGAAAAGATACCAAGATCAGAATTTTACAAATAAGTTGGCCAAATGCACAAGAAGTCCTTTACAGTGGTTCCTGGGTAAACTGTACTGCAGTTCATTCTTTTAAGCAATTTTCTGTCTTCATTTTGGCTTTTCTGACAATTGTGCATGTTGTAAGCTTGCATCTACATCCGTGTACCAGGAAATACAAGTTATTTAACTAGAATTTAGTTCTGGGGCCAAAGATGAGCCACAGACTAGAGCATGAGGTCGTTAGTCCATGAGATTTTGTGCTGTTTTCTGTTACTGAAGGAGAGAGTAGGATCTATATCTAGTTTTCTTTTTGGTGGTAGTAATGATACTTTGATACTCAAAATTCTCCAGTGTCCTTACAGATGGGCTGATCTTCATGTGGAGTGTGACAAAGCTGTGGTGCTCATGGGTCAAGGAGTAGAGTCATGGTTCAGAAATAGCGATGCTGTGAAACACAAAGGAAGAAAAATTTATCAGCAGATGTGATCGTCAGGTTGTGATGGTTTAATTTCCCTTCGAAGATGCATCAGCTGAAACTAGCCTGGTGTCCATGGCTGGCCTTAATAAAAGAGCATAGTTCAAGAGCAACAAAAGGCAAGAGACAGAAGCAATGTGTTTCTCAGAATCATAGAGTAATTATGATTGGAAGAAAGTGCTACATGTCATCTTTTCTAGGAGTCCTGGAGAATATCACAAAATCTACTGGACGGGGAAAAAAAAAAAAGAAAAAGTCTGCTTCACAGAGGTTCTACTTGGGCATTGTTCCTCAACCCATAGTTTATGTTCAGACTTGGAGAGCATGGCTGCTTGACTTGACTGAATCTCAAAACTTGGGAGGTTAGAAAACAAACTGAGGTCCCTGAAAGCTACTTGTTCTCTTCACTTGCTTAGAGATATAAGCCAATGAAAAAAGACATTTCTCAGTTCTGGATTGTAAACATCCTGGAATTTCTTCAAGCCAGTCTGGAGCTGGGTTTGTACCACTCCATGCTCTAAGATTTTGCCCTAGAATTTATTGTTTTCCTAGAGCCATTATAATATGCAAACAGATTCTGCTTGTTTTCACAGCTGTTCCTTCCCCTCCTCCCACTTCAAAATGTTTGCAAAATCTTATTTTGAGGTACAATAATCAGGAACCTTCCCATCTGTATGGATCTCTGAAATATCTCTGACCTCACTTTAGGTTTGCCTGTGGCACTCCAGATTCCCAGAGAGTTTAAAAATAATTACAAAAAATTTAAGATAAGGAGACAGTTTTGCCCAGTCTCTGTCCCTAACCCCCTGAATCCAAGAAGGGCTGGACATCAAAAGAACATTTTGAATTTATCTTGACACAGCAGCTGAGCTCAGAGGTTGAGCAGTTATTTATTCATCTTGTATCAAAGTCCTAGAAAAGGTCATGCAGCCTCCAGATCCAAAATTCATAGTAGTCTTAGGAGCTGATTAGAGAAGTATACTTGAATGCTGGGAGGGAAATCTTGGCTAAGTTTAAAACTCCCACAGCTAAGCTGATAGTATCTTTCTGAGCAGTGTAAGAAGAGATCTCTTTTGATGAGATTCCTGTAAAGCAGCATTGTGGATGTCAGAGTGGATATTTACATTGGACTAGAGGTTTGACCTGTCTTGCACTGAGCAGGGTGTTCAGCAGGCGGTCGTGGAATGGCCACCCCTCCATGTCAAATACTTAAATTACTTCCAGGAGTCCCAAGAAGCACGGCTGATGTTGGCTAGCAAACCTTGGAGTAATCTGTTCTGGGTTATTTTTCCTAGTCAGCCTGCTCCTTACCAGTCCAGACTCCCCTTGAAACTCCTGCCCTTCCTAAGAGTTGTTTATATTTATAAGCGTGACTTCCACTGTACATTGTTCTGTCCTTGCCCATATAGAACCCGTAGCTGGTTACAGCCATCGAAACCAGAGGACAGTTAAGCTGTGGAGTGAGTAGAAGGGCTGTTGCATCGTAAACCTGACCTGCATCTTCCTACACCAGGTGTACCTCTGTGTGCTCGTCCTTTCCCTATAGATTTCCTCTTCCCAGGCAAGCTGGGAACACTTCACACACAGGCCTTGTATCCCTTGGGACCAGGACGTCCGCTCCTCTTTTCACTCGCATTTTAGGCAGGGATATCTCCCCAGGTTCAGGGTTTTTCACATTTCAGCTGAAATCTGAGGTACTGTGCTTTCTATCTGCACACTTCTCTGTAGACCAGGAGCAACTGCACATCTTAAACAGTGGTTTCAGCTGTTTCTAGTTGCTGAGATATATCATGGAAAATTTGGCTTTCTTCTGGTAAGACACTGATCTTGTGCTTTATTTTGTTTTTATTTTTTCATTAAGGACAGTCAGATTTTTCTTCTTTGTTTTAAACAAACAAACAAACAAAAAAAGAATTAGCGGGTACTACCTGCTTTGATTTTTAAGAAAAGATATAAAACCCAATTTTCAGTATATTTATGCATAGTAAATTTGTTTGCCTTTAGAAATATTGTGACGCCCTTTGCATTCCTCAGCATCCAATTTGTCCGATACAATTATTTACATCCTTGAAACCAAAAATACTACTGAATTTCTCTTGGTGATTCTTCACACTTGCCAAGTTTCTGACAAAGCACTATAGAGCACCTATGTGTTCTCTGTAAGATAGCTATCTGAATATGCACTCTCACTGCAAAAATAACCCACTGTAACTTTTGCTTTATTATCTGTATTCTGCCATGCCCTCAAGAGGCTTTGCCAGAATCATTAGCAGTTCTCTGTAATTACGGCTGACCTGCTGCATTTTTTGGTCCTATTTCTAGTAGCTTTTGGTTTGCCAGAGTCATTAATTTAGGCATTGATCCACCTCATAATGTGCTTCTGTTGCATATCTTCATTATCTTTTCTTATGGGCTGAAGATTTTCATCCATCCTTAGGAAGGAAAGTGTGTGGAAATGCTTGAGCATTTTAAAACATCAGAGAGTTAACCAAGGTTTGCTGTGCTGTGCTTGTAATTCCTTCCATTTTAGTCTGTTTCTTTTAATCCGGTTTAGCCTGTGCAAAAGGTGTGCACGTTGGTGCCACTGGGTGCGGTAAATGTTAAATATGGTCTGGTGAGGAAATAGGGAAGGACAGTTAAGACAGAAGATGGAGCAGAGCACTGCATGCAGCTGTACCTCCCACCTTTTTTAGCTGGCTCAATGGCAGAGATGTTTGCAGGGGATCAGTGATGCTACAGCAGCTTGAAGATCCATAATACAGTTTTACAAGTGGTAAATTTGTTGGTTTTTTTTTAAATCTAGGTCACAAGACCTCCCAAGTGCACTACTGAAAGAAAAGCATTACATTTGAAAATTCAGGTGTTGCTTTAATAAACAAGAGGAGTTGGAAGCTACCATGCTGATAGAAAGCTACAGCCTGCTTGCCATTACTGAACCTGGTGGGATGATTCCTGTGACTAGAGGGCAACTACTGATGATTACAGGCTGTTCAGAAGAGACAGGTGAGGAAGGACAGGCAAAGGTGTTGCCCTCTGTGTCAAGAAATGGATAGAGTGTGAGGAGCTGTCCCCGAAGAACAGCTATGAGCAGGTAAAAAGCTTATGGTTAAGAATTAGAGAATGAGGCAAGGCTGGCAAGCTGGTAAAAACAGATGAGGAGAAGTCTGAGGTGGTCAGCAACTTTTTTGCCTTGGTTTTCGCTGGCAACCTCTCTTCTCACACCTCTCGAGTTGATAGACCAGAAGACAGGGACTGGAGGGACAAAGTCCCTACCACTGTAAGAGAAGATCAAGTTCATGACCACCTGAGCAACCTGAAGATACTTAAGTCTATGGGACCTGATGAGATGCATCCCAGAATCCTGAGGGAATTGGCTGATGTGGTTGCCAAGCCACTCTCTGTGACATTTGAAAAGCCCTGGTAGTCAGGTGAAGTCCCTGGTGACTGGAAAAAGGGAAATATTGCATCCATTTCCAAAAAGAGTAGAAAGAAGGACCCTGGGAACTGCTGACCTCTCAGCCTCACCTCTGTGTCTGAGAAGATCATGGAGCAGATCCTCCCAGAGTCTGTGCTAAGGCACATGGAGGACATGAGGTGATTTAAGACAGTTGTCAGGGCTTCACCAAGGGCAAGTCCTGCATGACCAACCTAGTGGTCCTCTATGATGAAACGTCTACATCAGTGGACAAGGGAAGAGCTATGGATGTCATCTATCTGGACTTTTGTAAAGCTTTTGACTTGGTCCCCCACAACATCCTTGTATCTGTATTGGAGAGATATAGATTGATGGGTGGACTGTTTGGTGGGTAAGGAGTAGGTTGGACAGCCATACCCAAAGAGTTTCAGTCAATGGCTTGATGTCCAGATGGAGATCAGTGACAAGTGGTGTCCCTCAGGGGTCCATACTGATACCAGTGCTGTTTAGTGTCTTCATCAGTGACATAGACAGTAGGATCAGGAGGGACATCAGTAGGATCATCAGCAAGTTTGCAGATGATGCCAGGCTGAGTGGTGCAGTTGACACATCAGAGGGACCTGGGCAAGCTGGAGAATTGGGCTCACGTGAACTTTCAACAAGGCCAAGTGCAAGGTCCTGCACCTAGGTCAGGGAAATCCTTGGTATCAATAAAGTCTGGGTGATGATGGGATTAAGAGCAGCGCTACAGAGAAGGACTTGGGGGTGCTGGTGAATGGAAAGGTGGACACAACCCAGCAATGTGCATCCACAACCCAGAAGGCCAACCATTTCCTGGGCTGCTGCAGCAGAAGTGTGGCCAACAGGTCAGGGGAGGTGATTGTACCCCTCTAACACCACTCTGGTGAGACCTCGCCTGGAGTACTGTGTCCAGCTCTGGAGCCCTCGGCACAAAAAAGACATGGACCTGTTGGAGCAGGTCTAGAGGAGGGCCATGAAAATGATCAGTGGGCTGGAGCACCTCTCGTAAGAGGACAGGCTGATAGTTGTAGTTCAGCCTGGAGAAAAGGAGGCTCTGGGAAGACCTTATTGTGGCCTTCCAGTACTTAAAGAAACACGGGGACAGTCTTTTTAGTAGGGCCTGTTGCAACAGGACAAGGGATAATGGTTGTAAACTAAAAGAGGGGAGATTTAGACTAGGTATGAGGAAGACATTTTTTACAATGACGATGGTGAAACCCTGACACAGGCTGCCCAGAGAAGTAATAGAAACTCCATCCCTGGAAACATTCAAGTCAGGCTGGACGAGGCTCTGAGCACCCTGCTCTAGTTGAAGATGTCCCGGCTCCCTGCAGAGGGGTTGGACTTAGATGAGTTAAGGGTCCCTTCCAACCCAAACCATTCTGTGATTCTGTGATTTTTGTCACTGCAGTTGATATAAAAACTCCTGCTCCATCCCACTGGAATGTTCTCATACCTTCTGTTCCCCTTCCTCCCCTCTAGGGAACTGAATAAAACCATGTATGTGATATACTGCAGGGGCCACTACCATCCAACCTGTTAGGAGGTCAGATTGAGATGTGGAACCACTTTGCATCCAGCTCTGATCATTTAATATTAAAGTGTTAAGTGCAGCTTGGCACAGGCAGGTCCCATTCAGCTGGTAGCGGGACCCTGGAGCATTGTAGGTGGGATCTCTAAGGAATTTAGTTGCTAGGAAGCTTCACCTCCTTAGTGAGCTCATGCAAATGGAGATTAGTTATTTTTTTTTTCAGAGATTAGTAATTTAGTCATGTTTGGAAGTTTTCTGCAGAAATCAAGCTACAAAGATTTTGCCTCAGTACCTTGTACATTTATGGTCCAAATCACAAAACCTCTCGAGCTGTTCAAGGGCTGACCTGAAGCTTTTACCATGAACAAATCACTCCAGGTTCCCATGCCTTGTTTCAGAATTAGCTTGAAAAAATTTGGCTGAAGTCACAGCAAAAATCCAAAACAGCAACAAAGCAAGGAGACAAAAAAAAAATCTCCCGGCAAGCATCCAGCATGGAGAATATTGCCAAACTTGGGACTGTTTATGCCAAGTTTATAATCAGGCAGCAACAGGGTCTTAGTAGGTAATGCTCTCAACCCACAGCTAACGAGCCTCCCAGCACAGGGAACGAGAGAAATGGCACAGAGAGGGGCAGGGCTCTTACCCAGTGTCTGGTTTGCACGATGGGCTGTGTGTCAGACATGAATTGTATATGAGATTAGAAAGAACACTGAGTGTGGTTTCTGGGCATCAGACAGGGCCATTTCTGTGGATAAGTCTCATACTGAATTAGTGCACATTGTATTGATAAATACATCTATAGGTAGAGTTTAAGGTGTGTGGCTGGATGTAGATTTTGCTGACCTGAGCAGGCTGTGTTTTGTAGCACAGCCAGAGCACCGCTTTACTTCTAGAGTTTCTTTTATGAAATACAGGGGGAGCAAGGCGGTTAATGTAATTCTCTTGACATTAATTCTGCCTCATCAATACTTCATGGATTTAATACATTTTTAGAGCTACAGTCATTTGGAAGATTATTTTATCAGCCAAGCACAGCAGAGGTTGTTGAAACTAAATGGAGGATGGAATGCGTGTGTGTGATACAGGATGCTGCTGTGATTTAAATAACATGGAAGAATAGAGGAGATTTCTCTGGGCTTTTTGTGAAACTTTATGTTGGGCACTAAATACTTTGTATATGGGCAAGTTATCTCTTCAATAAGAGTCTGATATGGATCTCTAGGCACACATGTCTGTTCCCACCTCGTAGCATAAGCATAAGCTCTAGTTCTGCATCTCTCATTACTTCTCCTTTTTGCTTAAATGCTCATCTGGCATGAACATAATGAAACTGCATATAAAGCAGCGTGAAGAAGAGGAGAGATCTCATTGCAGATTACCAAAGCCATATTTTTGGACATCGAGTTATTTATATTAATCAGTTTGCTAAGCTCAAAGATAAATGAAAGCCTGGGACATAATACGGGAAAACCAAGAACAGAAACTAGTGTGAAGATCATGTATTAGTGCATCTTCTGAGAATGCCCACGTTGCTGTCTTCAAATAGCCATTTCAAAATAAAAATGAAGATGAGTGGATCTTGAAGGCCAGTTTTCAGCGGTGGGAGAGATTTCTGCTTGATCTGTCACTCTTCATCAGCTGAGGTGGAAAGCTCCATCAGGGAGAGCTCTGCATTGCCCTGCTAGCAATGGTGAACAGCATTTATGGGCTACAAGGGGTCCCATGCAGCCTTCACTGGTCTGGGGGAGTCAGCTCTTCCCAAAACAAGTTATCAGGGAAATCACTGACGGCGATTTTAGAAAATGCTCTGTGAGTTTAAATTCATGAGGAGTTTCTGTTCAGGCTGAAGGTAGAACCATGAAAACCCCAGTGCTAATAGTTTTACACAGCCTTCTAATAGCATTTTACCCTTGAGACCTCTACACTTGTTCTCCACCCACCTATAGGAATAGATCTAATATAGCAAGTCATATTGCTCCTATTGTTTTTAGGGAAGAGAAAATACTAAAAGATTGTGCAAATGTCACTCATGCCCAGCCCATTTCATATTATGAGACCGGGAGAAGTCTGCTTTGAAATTTTCCCTCTGGCAAAAGCTTGAGAAGCCTTGAAGATGGTTGATGGTTCCTTGACTGTGTCATGGAACAGCAGAGATGAGAAATAGAACATCTACTTACCCCAGACTGCTAGGGTTTTGAATACTGTGCTGGGAATTCTGAGTCTCTAGTCTTACAGGGTGATATCGAATCCTGTAACAACCTTTCAGACCATATTGATATACTAACCCAAGTTTTGCTTTTCTTTTTTTTTAATCAAACTGCATTTCTTACCTTGTATTTTATTTTGTGCAAAAATCATAAGGGAATCAAGTGGCTTTGCAGGCAGTAAGATAAAACAGGAATGGCATGAGACTTTAGGTTCTTTGTAAAATTACTGGGTAAAAATATGCACGGATCTCAGAAATGTTAACTGCTTTGGTCCCTTGTTAAAAAACCTTCCATTCATCCAGTTAAGATGCTAGTTAGAAAGAAAACTGTGAAAAGAAACCTCAACCGCACACTTTGGAACCAGGATTTCAGGTCATTTCTTGTCCTCTGCTGCTTAGCAAAAGTTAAGGTTTTTTTCAGTGGGAACTTCTACCAAATTATAGTACAGTCTCCTTAAAGCCAGTGGTTGCATCGGTGCACCAGCACCCAGTGCTGTGGTGGGTGCTGAGTCTGGTTAGCTGCAACTGGACTGAATTATAGAAAGCTGATAGATGCTGTAGACTGCTCATTGTTTTCTATCATGGTGATTGTGCCAAATGTGTCAAACCCCAGAGAAATGAATTTCCCTCTGAGTGAAGTATTTTTTTGCCTGGGAAGACCATGCAACGTTCACAGTTGTATTTTTAAGATAACCTTTATGACCATTTTGTTGTCTGCTAAGTGTCTTTACAGGAGGCCGAGATCATTCCATTTGCTTTTTGAGATGCTTTGCTCTTGAGTTTTGCCCTCTAAGTGACTGTAATTACACAGGAAGGCTTAGTTTGAGTCTAACCACCAGCTTCCCTCTGTGTCATTAGCTGTTGGAGGGGATTAGCATGCACAGTTGTAAATGACAGAATGTATCTTCGTTTTCTTTTTTGGATCAGACTGTTCTATCAACCCGGTGTTTCAGATGAGAGAGAGAACTATTCCAGGCTGGCAAAGCAGAAGGAAATCTTGTGTTAAATTAAGCATCTGCTTGCATAGCCTTTTGCTCACCCCAAGGAGCTGAGAGTCTGGTGAAGATGCAAGCTGCATTGCAAGCATCAAACACAATTCTTGCATGTCGATACTAAAGTATTCATCATTTTTGTGTTAGTGCACCATGTGCCTTCCACATGTGTGTCATCCTCTGCATGTAGAGTAGATGTTATCCAGAAACAGTTGTTTGCAGCAACTTGTCTGGTCTCACTTTTGGAATATGCTGCTGTTATTAAGGATGGTGCATCTTGCATGCGACCGTGGCTGCTGCCTCGCTCTGAGCAGTTCCACGTGGATTACACTCAATAAAAGACGAGCACCCTTCGTCTAACATCTCCTGCAGCAGTGTGCAAAAAGACTATGTGTTGCACAGCATACAGAAAGCAGCCCACCTTGAAGGCATTTCAGCAGGTAGATATTGGGCAGAGCTCTGGGAAGGGATCTGTTTCCAGGCAGAGACACCGAATGACTGGAACTGCTCCCCCCACACACACCCCGGGGTGCCGGGGAGACATCACATTCAAATCAGTTTTGTTACTTTGCTTTTCCCATGCAGTTTAGATCCCAAAACTTGCATCTGCTTTTACCCATGCTTTATGTATGTGTGGTTTGGGTGACTGTATGTGAGGCCAGAGCTTTAAATTTTGTGGGAAATGCAAATCTGTTTTCTGGTGTTGCAAAACCACTTTTACAGGACCTTGAAGTTTCTAGAAATAAAAAGGAAATTATGTTTTTCCTTTGAGGCACATATTTGAGACACCATCAAAAGTCACATGTATTGCAGGGGGCTTGTAATTGCTGTATTAAATAATTCTGTTGTTTTACATTGGAAGTTTCTATCGCTGTATTAAATGTCTTCCTAGTTGTACTTCTGATTAAGGAAATGAAAAATCCCTAAGCAGTGACTTCTAACTGCCTCTTTTTCTCTAAGAAAACTTTTCCTCAGTCTTGTGAGCCCACTACTATTCCAGGCCACCATACAGCTTCAGCAGCAGCTGTGAGAGTGCTGCTGTGCAGAGGATTTGTGTCGAATTATTGCTGCTGCTTCACTTGCACTGTGACCAGCAATTCTCATGGTATTTTTTTCCCAGAATATTTTTGTTCATTTTGAAGCTACCTACGAATCAATTCAGTGTCTTGCTATCTTCTTTTTCCTTTGGATCTCTTACATCTGGGATAAATTCCAGGAGCTTTAAGGTGTAGCTCTAGGCTCTTCTGGGTTGAAGATGCTTCTACTTGTCATCCAGATAAGAACTTCCCTTATTTAAAACAAGAAAACAGGGGAGGGGAAATTATATCTAAAAGAATCTTTTCCATTCTGTGGTGGAGGATTAAGATACCCTAGGCACAGATGGTAATTAGTTGTATAGTTTCTTCAGGTTCATAACCAGCTCTAGTAGAAATTTGTTCTTTGACAGACAGTTCTCTAATGATACTGGACAGGGAGAGCAGCAAATTTAATACGCTCTGCAAGTCAGGGTTAGTTGAAGAACCAGAAAACTGTGAAAGTCTGAGAGAAGTCCCCTTGGAGGTTGCTTTGTCTGCTCAAGACTTGTCCTGTCTTGTATTTAACCAGTTTGAATCCAGGTCATCTGTCCTAGGCTCATCTGTGTCAGTGGAGCGGGGGAGTGTGAAGGGAGCTTTATTTTCTTCCTTGCCTTTTTTTTTTTTTTAAACCCAGAGCACATGAGCAAAATAGCAGGCGGTATACAAGTCGAAAGCATCGCAGTCCATACAAGGTCTCAGAGCAGCTGTTGGGAACGGTGCTGGCAGAAATCTGGTCTTGGTTAGTTTGGCAAGACATAAACTAGTGAGTGACTCACCGAAGGTGCTTTTGTGGTTATTTGGCAGATAGTGCTGGACATTTGCTGCATTAACAAGCTTGACTGTAGCTTAACGTGGCCAGCAGTCTCCAATGAAACTTTCTGTAATTTACAAAAGTAATTCTTTCTGGTGTACTGTTTTCCTGCAAGGCTCTGGAAACATCTGAAGTCGTCCCAATCCATTCATTAAAATTTATAGATGCTGTTCATCTTATGATTAGACAAAAGCTTGAAAAATAGGATTCTTCAATGGAGCCCAGTTAAATCTTTTGCAAAGTGTCAGATATGGCTTGCAAATAACAGAGGCTAGTGCTGGAGATTATTTAAATCTGCGTGACATCATCAGCGGATAATTTACAAAGCCCACTTATTATGTAAATGCATTCAATAACCAGTAGAAGGCTTATGTATGTGAGAAATCATACTTTGTGTGTTCTAAGCCATCTCACCTGCATTCTGTTTTTTCTGAGTGGAAAACTGTTTGACTGTGACCGAGACCCTCTCCAGGGAGCTCATCCTCAAATCACCACAGCTGGTATTTACAGGAACAGCCTCAGGAAGCTGCTTGAACCTTTTTGAGGTTCCTGCTTCCTCGTTGGTCTTTGTAGGTCTAAGGTAGTTTTAGCTACTTCTTAGCAATTTCCATGTAAATTTGGCTGAGCAGGTCCTTTGGTAAATAATGATAACCTGTGGTGGCTCAGGGGCGTTTGGCAGGGTACTTAAGCTGGGCTTAGAGCTGCAGATAGGTATGCAGTTAAACTCCAAAGATCAGCTCTGTGTAGATAGGTTTCTAGATACACAGGTTCTGCCATGGCCATATGTGTCTTCTGTTTATGGTTTCTGCAATCTACGCATCATTCACTCTGGAAAATGATTATTTTAATATACTGATTGATAAAGCACTTGTATTTCTTAACCCACAAATGTGCCAACATTAGATGGATTCACATTGATTTGTGCCATGTCTTTCTTCAGTGTTTATTTGCAAAGATTTTTAATCCCTGAAAATAGAGGAAAGAGAGGAAACTTAAAATTTTCACACAAATCTGGAACCACCTTTGTGAGGATCTTTCCAAATAAGCCTGAGAACTGTACAAAAAGCCACAATAGCTACTTTTTCCTGAAGGGTCCGTATTGATTTTGTGCTGCATGACGCATCCTGCTAGGTCTTTGTGCAAAAGCAACCACGCTAACCTCCTGCCCCTGCCCCTGACAACCTCATCGCTTTCTGGCTGCCTGTGTCTGGTGCCCCTGTGGCTATCCCCAGAAACACAAATGCACCTCTCAACATCACCCCTGGAGCTTTTCCCTTTTCATCTCAGAGAGCACAGAGAAAGCAAGAGTGTCCCTGTCCACACGCAGACATAGCCTTACATTTCCATCCAATAGTTGAATTGATAGAGAAATACTCATGGGTAATTAGTACTGTGTATGTAATTAATCAATTTCAAATTAAATGCCACGGGTGCTGGGGAAATGTTGTACTAGATTTTGTCATGGCTTTGAAAAGGAAGAAAATCTATTTTACTGAAAGCTGTTCCTGAGAAGGGATATTGGTTCTTTGTGCGCTGCCTGCAACAGAAAAGATGTTTTTGCAAGGGGTGCTGTAAATTTCTTTACTATGTTTTCACCTAGATCCTGAGGTTTCCGTGTGGATTTTAAGGCAGTTCTTCAGTGTAAGGAGGCGGGGGTATCTTCTTGTGCAGAGCTCGTGTGCCAGTGGTCTTGTGGGTGAGATAGGCTCCTCATTTCCAGCTTCCTAGCCCATCATCCTCATCATTAGATGACTCTGCCTCCTAGGCAGACAGATTACTTCATATTTTCATACATTAATGATTTATCAGGCAGCTCCTCCCCTAAAGGCTCATCTCCTCTGTTATATTCACAGCCCACCCGCAGCCAGCAACATGTAGGTGCCAGCTGGCTCTCTGCTGTTAGGAGCACAAGCTGCTGGCCCTCTCTGCATCTCTGCTGCCCCCTCATCCCCTCCCTTCCCAGCTGCTCGCCTCACCTGCCCACTCCTCAGTGCCTTCAGTTGCACCAAAGCCATCAAATCTACACATCTCCTGTTCTCCTATCCCTTCTCTCCTGATTGCTTCATGTGCTTTTACTGACTATGTTTAAGAAACAACAAAGAGAGAGAGATGAGGTGACTGCCAGCGTAATGCAGCACTGGTTGTGGTTCTGTTTGGGAAACAGTGGCCTCTCAAAGCACAGCACATTTTGGTGTGAGGGTGTGCTGGGGGTAACTTACAGCTTAGTACCAGGTAGAATTAGTAGAGAAGAGGGAGGGCTGGGGAGAAAATGAGCAAGTTGTGTCTGTGAGCAGGAAGGTGTGGGTTGGCTGCAATTTCGGGTTTTGCTGTCAGGTGCTTGGCACAACAGCTCTTTTGAAGTCCTTCTCCAGTTATCTGTGTGAGAGAGCGATTTTTATCACATTGTTAAGGATTAACTCTCTTCTTTTTCTCTGTTCCACTCCCAGAAATCGGGCGTGCTTTGAGCTCTGGGAAAGGGAGTACAAACAAAATCTCATGATGAAAGGGGAAAAATCCAGAACTGTTTTCCACCCTCCGCCTTGTCCACTGCAGGCAGGTTGTGATCAAGAACAGCGGGGCAACAAGGGCTGCAGGACAGGAGGAAAAAAGTATAAGCTAACAGAAAAGGAATAAATGAAACTCCCTTGAGTCATTTATACATCTATACATTTATACATATAACTCTTGAGTGCTTCATCTACTCTTGGCAAGTGGTAACTGATAACTAATTTTCTCTCTTCCCTCTCCTGCACTCTCCCAGTATCTTCAGAAAGGACATGTGATCAGACTAGTAAATCTCATGATTTTATCAGGCTACAATGGAAATTATGGATTAAAAGTGCTATGGATGCCTCAGGAAGAGAGAAACTGGCTGTTCCTAGGACTCCTAAAACATCTTTTTAGTCACGTTGTTTGAGAACTCTTGATTATTCAGGCCCCTCCACATAGCCCTCTGAAAGTAAACCAGTGTTAAAGGCATCAGGGTCGGATCGAGCAGCCTTGTTGCTCCTGCTGCTTGAGGACAGCCAGAGCCTGATGTTGAGTGAGCGCAGGCTTTTTGGGGAGTCCAGATCTAAATCCATGACAGATTATCTTTACTTTAGGACTCTCAGCTGTAGCTTTCTGCTGCTCTTTTAAGGAGAGAGCTAGAAGGAGGAGTGGAGTTCAGGCCAAGACACGTAATGGCATCACCGTTCTGTTGTCTGCTGCAAGAGTAATCAATTTGGATGCCTTTGGCTTTGGATGGGAGAGAAGTGAGAACACTAGGTGCTTGTGAGTTCCGGGCAACCAGGGGTCTGGAAAACCAGTGTCAGCTCTGAGCAAGAAGGAACTCTTGCTGCTCCTCTGTGGCCTCCTTGTTGCAGCCAGAGCAGGCCTCAGGACTCCCATTGGGGTGGGTGGGAGGCCATGGCAGGGCTGTGCTCACACAGGCTGAGAAGAGAGGTCACTGCATGATGACTCAGGCCAAAACAGGGCAGGGGGAACCAAGAAAAAACAAGTAACTTATTTCAAGGGGTAGCTTGTGAGCAGAACAGGAACTTCAGACATGGGTCTTGCAGGTCCCCAGACCAAGGACACGGCCCATTGCTTGCTGCAGGACCGGTGCATCCCAGAACCATGGATGAGGATGCAAGTGAGCTGAACAAAGCACTTCCATGCATTAGGAGGTGTGTCAAAACTTGTCTCTCGGTCAAACCTGTCAGCAGAAAGAAGGGCTTGTTTGCCCTGGGAAGTTGCCACCAGTAAAGCCAAGTGTAAATTTACTGCACCCAACTATTTCATACCAGTTCCCTGTATATGGAGCATGTTACTTTGTGCATAGAGTGCATTAAGTGTATAGGAATTTGCTGCGGCCTAAAGAGAGCGTGCAGAATTTCCACCTAGTGTGAACTGCCTGTGGTAAACCACAGTTTACCAAGCAGTTCAGTTTTTCTTGCATCCCATCTCTTAACTTTACCACTAGGATTAAAGCACAGGTTCCAAAAATAGCAGGAATTTGAACCACACCGTTTCCTGCAAAATGTGTACAGTGCCTTTGTTAACCTTATTGAATTGTTGCATTTGTCTCTAGTTTCTGAAACAAGCAAGAGGAGGATTTTAATAAATGCAGCAGATCTGCAGGTGACCTGGCAGAATCACAAACTGCTGGGGTTAGAAAGGGCCTCTGGAAATCACCTGCTCCAACTCTTTGCTCAAAGTTGGTGTCTTGGAGTCACGTCCAGCTGGGGTTTGAGTATCTCCGGCAATGAAAGTCCGCGGGCTCTCTGGGAACATGTGCTAGTGTTCAACACCCTCGCAGTAAAAAAGGGGTTTTTCTTATGTTTAAACAGCATTTCCTGTATTGTGATTTGTGCCCTTTATCTGTCACTGGGTGCCACCGAGACACTTTGCCTCGTCTCCTTAGCTAGCTTCCTTGAGATATCTATGCACATGAAAAAGATCCTCCTGATCCCTCTCTTCTCCAGTCTGAAGAGTTCCAGCTCTCTCAGCCTTTCTTCACAGGAGGCATGCTCCAACACTCAGCCATCTTTTTGGCCCTTTTCTGGATCCACTTGAATACATCCATATTTTTTCTGTACTGGGGAGCCTCACATTTTCAGGGATCCCCATCCTGAACCCAGCACTCCAGCCGTGTCTTACCAGTGCTGAGTAAAGGGGAAGGATCACCTTCCTCAACCTGCTGAAAATGCTGTTCTGATGCAGATCAGGGCAGTGATGGCTGTCTTTGCCATAAGGGACCATTGCTGGCTCATGTTCAACTTGGTGTCCACTGGAACACCCAGATTTTCTCCTGCAGAGCTGCTTTCTGGCTGGTCAAACCTCAGCAGATAGCATGGGGTTATTCCTCACCCAAGTGCAGCAGGACTTGGCATTTCCCTTTGGTGAACTTCATAAGGTTCCTGTGGGCTCATTTCAACAGCCTGTCAAGGTACCTGTGAATGGCAGCACAGCCATCTGGGATATCAACCACTCTTCCCAAACCTTCTGAGGATGCACTCTCTACTATTGTGGAGATCACTAATGAAGAGGTTAAACAGTATTGGCCCCAGTATCAACTTCTGGGGTACACCACTCATATACCCCATTCAGCAGCAGGCCCTTTTTGCTGCTGATAGACCTGTGGAAACCCTTCTTGCTGTTTTTGTCAGCTTTCACTGGATACAACTCCAGGAGGACTTTGGCTTTCCTAACCCTGTCTGACCCTGCTTCCATCTCTTGCGCATTTCCATTTCATGTTGGAGTTCAGTCAGAAGCTCCATGTTCATGCACATGGGCCTCCTGCTCCGTATTGAGATGAACCACTGTGGAGCTCCCAGAATGTGATCCTTGAAAATCAACCAGCTGCCCTGGACCCCTTTTTTTCTTCAGGACCGTATCCCACAGGGTTCTTCTAATCAGATCCCCGAAGAAGCCGAAGTCTGCTCTTTGTGTGGGGCGTGAGCTGGCTTTTTGGAAAACAAGACTGACTGCCATCTCCCGGGCAGTGCAGCCCATGCTACTCCTGACCTGTGTGTGTCCCAATTCTTGTTTGTAAGCAGAAGGTCAAGCACAGCATTTCCCATTGTTGGATCAGTCACCTATGTCAGGAATTTACCCTTGCTGCACTTCAGGATCTCCTGGATTGCTTGATCCCTGCTGATTCAGGTTGGCATTTTCAGCCTTTTCTCATTTTTAATGTATCTGTGGCTGTTATTTCATGATGCAAAATATTTAGGTGTTTTTCTTAATTAAACTTTTGAACCCCATCCTGAAATTATGTCCTGTGGAAAGCAGCTTGCAAAAGAAGGCTACATGGGGCTTGTACCAAAACGAAGTATGTAACCCACCTAACGTGTTGGGCTTTATTTCCTCCCCTTTTCTCACGCTTAAATGTAAAATAAGCATTATACTGTAGGAACCAGGCAAAGGCTAATTTGCCTCATTTGAATGTGAAAAGGAGCCCACATCCTTCCTGTGCCCCGCAAAGAATGCAAAAAGACTTTACAGAGAAAACAGATGTACTAATATGTACAACTTGTTTGGGGGCAGGGTGAATCCAGGGTACTGCCATTTAAGCAGTGTTGAATTTGCAAGAAAACAAAAGCACCAGCATACAAACTATAGTGCTGGGAAGTTCGCAAAGTTGGGACTGTTTTCTTTTGTTTACATTTATGCTCCTGGCATCTGAAAAACTGCTCTGAAAAAGTATATACAAAAGAAAACATGTAGCCTCATTTCTCACGCTCAAGAAAATCTTCACTGAAGATGTTTAAATGCCCAAATGCAAGCAAAAAGCAGAAGCTCCAGCCCAGCCTTCGGGAAATCTTCTGCATTTCAGAGCCAATATTGCCTCGCCAGAAAAGTACACAACTGACATCATAAACAAAACAAACATAACTTCATCTTTTCAACTCCCCCACCTCTCTAATGCATAAATGTGACGAGTCCTGTTATCTCACAAAAAATGTAGGATGGTTTTTTAACGGTTCTCTATCTTCCATGCTCGAACAGCATGGAACTCTGGGTGTTATTTCTACAGCTACGCAATTGGAACTGTCCTTTCCTGACCCATCTGGTTAACCCTTCCCGAGAACTTCAGCATCAAGCAGCTGGCACTGACCGGTCAGCTTGCAAAGCTGCTGGTGCTCAAAACTCCCCCCACTCAGCAGCCCCCCGGTGCAGATTTGGCCTGTTAGCAGTGTAGAGTCTCTTGGCAGCTTTTCGCTTGCAGACGGGAAGCAGTTCCACGTGGCCATTTGTAATTTATTCCATACGTGTATTGTCAGTCCCAGTAATAAACAGATAAGAGAATCCTTGAAAGTTTCCTCTTAAAATGCTGCCTCGGACTTCTTATATTAAAAACTGGCTGGGTTTTGTTGTTAAGCAATGGTAGCCAGGTAGTATCCACGTGTGGGTGCAGTGCTTTGTGAAGGTGCTGTTCTGTCTCCCTAAATGTAGCACAGTGGCTGTTGTCTTTAACAATCTGCACTACTAAGGTTCAAGACTGCAACAAAAACTCTTCAGAATTGATACTACCTGCTTGATGCACTCTTTGTGTCTTCAGGAAGTGTTTTTAGTTCCCAGGAGTTTTAAAACTATGGTGCAAATATCCATTCATGGATAAGAAAGTCTCAATAACCTTGAAAAGAGAAATTTTAATCCCACTACCCTAAATCGCTTACAAGAACGTGAGTGCAGTACAACAGCTTGGGGTGTCTGAATTACAGTTTAGCTGCAGGCTTGTTTTGTAGCATCACAGTAAATACAATTTTGGCCTTGAACTGATATCTCTGTATTGGAACAAACATCTCAATGCAGCACACTGCAGAAGGAAGGAAGCAGAATAGAAATTAGATCACTTTCCTGCATTGTTTCTTGTAGTCCTCTTATGTATGGAATGCAACGTTTCCTCTTGTAAAAATATGGTAACAGCCCTCAGCAGCCAAACACTTGATAACCTCCTGTCACTCACGACTGGAATCACCTTAGATGAGCAGGTTTGGAGGGAAGTGTCTGAAGCCTGCAGAGGATCAGATGCTCCGAAAAGATAGCCTGCATGAACTATGTGATGACTACTGTGGTTGTCATTAACAACCATAGCTTTGCAGCATGGAAGAAATAAGGAACTTTGACTCTTCACACAAACAACAGTGTGAAGATCTGGATGCATTTGGTTCTTGCTTTTTATTTTGTATCATCTATGCATGTGGACAAAATCACGTGGGTGTCTTACCCTTTCTTTTTCCTGTGCCTTAATCCTAGAGTGCGGGTGCTGCCTTTATCTCCATCAGTAATACCAGTTTGTAACCCCATTCCACGAGTTGTCCTACAGCACCATTAATGTCTAGCTGTGCTAACGGCACCATCTCAAAACATGACATCATGAGAAATTCAAGCAATTCCTTAGGACATTTGGTCATGTTTTTGGTCTGCCTTTGTCCTCTGACTCTCTAGAGCAGTGATTCCTAAGTTTTCTTTTGGGATGATCACGGAAGGAGCAGGACACCACACACTCCAGGGACTAAAGGGTTTTGTAATGCCTTATGATTTCTGGTCTTAAAACTCATACTTCCTGAATATTACAACATTTATGCAGGTTCCAACATAGCTGAAGAGGTTCTGCAGCATCTGGTGATTAGCCAAACTGTTGACCACATTAGGTGGATGTATTTTGGGAGGACATTGCATAAAGGGTGGTAGATGAAGAAGGACAAAAGTCTGGTTTTAATTTGTGTAGGGGTGGCTTGATGTTCTATACCAAGTCGTTTCAGTAGCTGTAATACATGATCATTGTTCTATCAGAGACAGTGTTCCTTGTGGACATTCAGAATGGTGATTTTTATCCTTCTCTCCATTGTGGTCAGATAACAGATGCAGATGTTTGTGTGGTAGAGTAACCCACAAAAGCATCTGTGGAAAAGGGAAGAAAGAATCCGTCCCCTCACAAGACTTTCTCTTCTTGGAAGCCCTCTAGGTGCACAGATAGGGGAAGCCTTGATGATCTCATCTGTTTTTTGCATGATACTGTTCCAGACAATTTGTTTGCATGGACTGATGGGGATCTGGAGGGTTGGGAGAAAAGGAAAATTGGGAGTAGCAGAGGTGGAAGCCTTTCTTGGGAAAGGAAGTAAAAGAGGAAGGAGGGGATAAGCTTGAGATCTGTTTCTGTGTTCTGTTTTCATTGTATAAAGTGAAGGGACAAGCCCCATTCAACCCTGGTATTTTCCCTTATGAGTTTGGAAAAACTATACCATTGATGTGGGGAGTTTTTCTCTTTTCCTTTTATACAGAAGTCATTTCAGTAGCAACAGCAACCAGGTAGAGAAGAAAATCTAGCTTAATCTTTTATTCTCAGGATACTCATCGTGGCTTCCTTGATCTGGTTTGCTACCATAATTCATCTTTCCCATGGAAAAAATATCCTCAGCTTCTATTCCTGCTGTCCCTGTGCAGGAAAATCAGTGTTGCCTCAATGTTCTCTGACATTAAGCTATGCAGCCTCAAAGTTGCTCAAGTTTGGGCATTTAAGTGGTTAGCAAGGCAGGAAGATTTCCTCCTGTCAATCATATTGAAAGCAGATCTGTGTAGTCTCTTAAATTGTAGAAGAATGGGAGAAAGGGAAGAAGAGCAGTTTGCTTCAAGGTGAGGGAACTATGTTAGGAACTCTTTTGAATGTACTATGACCACAAAGGAGTCACTTACGTTGTTTCTGGGATTTTAGATTAATGTCCTCTGTAGAGCAGATGTTTGATGCGTGTTACGTGCAAAGAGCCAATTATATATACAAGTTGTGTAACTTTAAGCTATAAATGAAATGCTGTGTATACATCCAAATGGTAATTTAGAAACATTTGTCTTGGTGCTCCCTTCCTTACACAGCATGTCTTAGTTTTGCTGCTGAGAGGTGGGCATATGTTTGGCTGGGTTGTGGGTTGTGCTTTGTTTTCTCTTAACTGTTTTCTAAGGTGAGGAAAGGAGAATGGGTAAAATTCCTTTCTGGTCTTTGTTGACATCAGCACATTCGATCTGCGTGCGTCCAAAAGAATTATGTCAAAGCAATTGCCGGCATTTGTTTCTTAGCGTGTTCTCCAGCAGCACTGTCGCCTGAGGGTCAAACAGGAATACATTAAAGTGGAATTGGGGCAGAAACTGCAGCCAGCCTCAGGTCAATGATGCCTCTTGAGATTTATGAAAGTGACACTTCTGGGGTTCATTGCATTAACTTCCATACCATTTCTGCGTCTAGTCTGGGTGACTTACAGACCCAGATGGGATGATTAGTCTCACATTCTCCCATTTAATTCTTTCTTTATGTGTCTGAAGGAAAAGGACCAGAGTTTCACGTGACGTATTGCTTCATATTTCAAAAAGATTTTTTTTTAATCCATGTATTAAAGCTGTTTGCATCTATGTGGCTTCTATCATTTACATTTAGGAAGATTACCATGGTTACTTCATCTATAAAAATAAATTTGTAGAGTCTAGTCTATGTGAGTTTTGTAATGATATATCTTTTGACATAAGCAAGCTTTTAGAAGGCTTAAAAACACAGCTGCATCTGTCAACCCAGAACATCTTAATGCTGTAGGATGTAGCTGGGGTTGTGCCAGAGGAAGAGGGGGGAAAAATGCACCCAGGAGGACAGAAAAATATTAAGATGCAAAAATGCACAATTCCAACTGTATTTCAGGAGGCTCTGAATCATCTTTTGTTAGTAGCTCTGAAACCTCGCTCTTGGTGACATTTCCCAAAACATTTGCTCTTTTAGTGACTACAAAGTTGTCAATCACAGGTTTGAGTCTTAAGATCTGTTGATAGGAATAGCAGGTATAGCAGAGATCAGCCAGGGCTGTGAGTGTGACTACACACACTTGCCTATACATCTAAATATATACACCACACTTGGACAAGCCTTCTCCTCACAAATTTGTTCAGAAACTTTCTTGCTTTGGTTCACTCTGCAGAAGTTTTGTGTTATGAAAGCTCACTTGAGATGAAGCCTCTTTTGTGCTTGTAAGATAGCACCGAGATTTTTCTCTGCTATGTGTGCTGTGGTTTAGCAGGTATCATTTGCTAAAAGTGACTACAAGTTTCAAAAATGTAGTTTTTCCCACCTGTTGAACAGAAAATTATCTGTAGAATCCTAATTAAATATAATTAAGTGTTCATATGAAATAATGCCTTCTGATTCTCTGGAGTGGCATATGTGGACCAATGCTGAGCTCAAGTAATGGAGATTATTTTATCTGTTTTATTTGCAGAATTTACACTGCAGCATTCAGTCATAAATGGGTTCATTCCAGAAGTTTAAAATGAGCTGATGCCAGTAACTGGCACAAATCAAACACTCCCCGGCCTTCCCCACTTCTGCATATTGACAGGATTAATACTTTCTGGCAAAGGCCCAGGTTAAGACAGACAGCGTGGACAAAAGCTTGCACTGTGTCCTTAAAACCACCCAACTTAAATATTGGCAGGGGGTGGGATGAAGCCAACTCAGTAGCCTGGGCCCCACACTGAGCACGTGGTCCTCGGGAGCCCACCTGGCAGACCCCATCCTTGGGACACAGAGCCAAAAGGTTTCTTGGCAGCACCCACTTCCTTCAGCAGGGTGAAGGGGAAGGAGAAGACATGGGTATCGTGAGTGAGCTGGGAAGTGCCTGCGGGGTGGTCCTCACGTCCGCCCGCCTCACTTAAAAGGCACTGACTTCTTTTCCTGAAAAGGGTACCTAGTCCACCAGTTCATCTAGAAAGGGTGAAGTTGGGAGAGAAAATAATCTGTGAGGTATGGAGGACTCTTTCCCTCAACCTAATTCTCCCAGGTCACATTCTGTGGCTGCAGGATCCTGGGATTCGCAGACAGATCCCTGGGACGAGATCCCAGTAGCAGCAGCAGATGAAATGAATTATGGAAGCAAGCAGTTGCAGGAACCCTCTCAGTGCAAAGCTGTAATAGCCCCCATAATTTTCCTAGAAGTTGTTTCCTCAGCGTAAGGAACTTTGGACAGTGAGGTTTTGTGTAGAGCCAGCTGCTGAGAATTCGGAGGCAGCTGCCTGCAGATGCAGAAGACGGACAGTTGGGTGTCATCCCTACTTAGATGGCAACTCAGCCCCAGAAGGTTGGGGTTTCCACTGGGGGTATTTTGTAAGCCATGAACAGGAAGGCTGCCAGGGATGCTACCCTGAGGGGAGAGGGATCTTTCTTAACGGTAACACAAATGGGTCTGATGTGGTGACCACACACCTGACCTCCAGCTTTCTGCCTGCAGCAGATCTCACCTGCAGGAGCTCCTGCTTTCCTGCCTAGTAACCCAAGCTGCATGGGTGTGATTCCTTTTCAGTCAAGCGTGGTTATTTTCTTGACTTTGTGGAGATGGACAGCACATCACAGCCTCTGGTGTAAAGGGTTAATTACTGGTTAATTGTCCATAATAGATCGTTGCTGAAAAAGCAAAACAAAATTGCAAGTTCACAGTCTGGATTGGATTAGTTTCCAGTTCCAGTGTGTTTTCCACCTTTGCTAGATTAGAGCCCACTGTTATCAAATTTATTCCTCATATGAATAGTCCTATATTGTGAACAAATAACAGAATTCTCTTTAAGCTTTTTGTTTAAAACAAAGCCTTCTGCTACCCAGTGTTTTCAGGTCTTTAACCTCTCTTCCCTGAGCAATCTTCCAATTTTTCCAGCACTTGAAAAATGATGCAGCAATTCACAGAGCAGAGCAATGAGAGCCAAATACAGCAGCACTGAAACCTACCTACTCATCTTTTGATTTTCATCTGTTTGTACAGCTGAGGCTCGCATTAGCCCTTTTGGCCACAGCCTTGTGTGGGGAATTCATGTCGAGCTGATTGCCTCCCAGGACCCCCGGTCTCATATTCAGTCTCTGCTTCGGAGGATAGAGTCCTCTCTCTCCCTCTCATCCTGTAAGTACAGCCTGAATTCTTTATTCTAATAAGGTGATTCTGCACTTGGCCATATTAACACCTAAACTGTTTTTTCTCAACTTTCTGCAGACCACCATTGCTCTGTGTCAGGCTTGTCCTTTGATTGTTTGGTTTCTGCTGTCACCAGTCTTGTATCTAACTGCAGTGACTTAACTTTAATCCAGATCACTATTAAGTGATTTACTATCAAATAGTGAAGGGATGATCACCAATATCTGTGGGAACCCAACAGGAAACCATCTGCTTGAAAATAGTTTCCCATTTATAGTTACACTTTTGCTTCCTTCATTTATCAACTTTTTAATGCATTCAGTGATTGTGGACTCAGAAGTGACTTCATTATAAAGTATGGTTGAGATTTTTGCCCGACCTCGTACAGTGCTGCCCACCTATGGAGTCATGCTCTCCATGTAGAGATGGAAACACTCCACAGTAAGCTTCAAACTATTCAGTTTCTTCATAAAGATGTTCTACAGAACAAGTCAAATCACTTAGACTTGTAATACTGTCAACAGTGCTGCCTTTGTCAAGTGAACCTGTAATTTTTGCAAGAAATGACATCAGATTAGTTTGACAGGATCTGTTTTCCTTAAAACCAAGTTGACTGACTTTAGTTACAGAGCTTTTTTTAAAAAAAAATAAATAATTAGTTGAGTCCTATATTGGTTGTTCTATTCTATGCAAAATACTCGAAATTCGGCCAGCTGCCCTCTAATTACTTTATACCCTTCTCAAGCAGCGGCCCAACATGAGCCAGAACTGTTTTAGATGCAGCAGTAGCAGCTCCAAATCCAGCCTTCTGAAATCTGAAGCACGTGTAGTCATCTATCTACCACTTAATGTCCCCTCCCCAGGGACTCCATCATCACAAACAGATCACCCAGCCTTTCACCTGTGTGCTGATATTCACTGAATAACTTCTGCCACTGTCATATTGTTATGAACAATTGTATTACTTTTATTGTGCAGGATTCGTCTTTCAGAATCTGCATAGAAAAATTAAAAATCATATATCTGATTGCCTTAATTTTTCCTAGCATCTTCTCACTTCCTCAATATATTAATTTTAGCTTTTTTACTCATTATTATCTTTTCTGCTTTTCCTCTTGATGTGCTAATTTTGTAGATTACATTTCATATGCATTTTCCCTTCCCTGGTGAACCCAGCTGTTGGGTTTCTTCATTGTGTGTATTTTTGTGGAGCCTGGTCTTCTTTTCATGCTTGTAACATTGTAGGCATTTAGGAAATTTCTTAAACTGTTTGCAGATTTCAGCATCTTTCTGTACCTTCTGTCTTCAGCCTGATTGGACTCCCATTTGATACAGGTTTTGTGAAATTGCATCTCAGGAAGCACACGCTGTGGTTTTAATTTATGTGTCTATAAAGAGGGTGCGCGTACCTTGCAGAGGATGTTACTACTCAGGATTGGATCACAGGCAGTGTTAGCTATTTACACAGAAAGTGTCAGTCCCTTGCAGTCTATAAACAACCAGTGACACTCTGGTTTGTGATTATTCCCTCCCTACTGAGACATGGTCTAGAGCAGGGATTGTCTGGCTCCTCTGCCAAACGGCACGCGACTCACAGGTAGCTCAGGTGTAGCTACATCATACGACCAGTAGTAAGATGTGCTTCTGCCAGAGTTGCAGCTCCTGCCTGTTGCTGTCCCTGACTGGGACAGGGAGTAACTCAACAGGTCCTGCTGGAAGTGGTGTGGTAAGGTGACCGCTGTGGGGTTTGGCTGCGTGCACTGGAGTTTAGCTGTGTACCACAGGCTCTTCACATTGTGGTTGTGCTGTGAACTGCTCCTCAAATCCAATTATCTTTTATATTTACCCTCAGACATGGACAGAAAGCTTAGAAATATATCTACCATATGCTTAGTGATACTTAGGTATTTTGGTCAATGTGTAAGGACTGTCTAGCTGGCTTCTTTTGGAAAATGCTCACTAACCCAGCAGAATCTGTTTTTCATGACCCTGAGCTGTCATGGTGCCTTTTAAGCCTCATCTTCTCTGGGTAACAGAATGAACCTTCCCTCGTGATTTTCCCCACCATGACCCTCTTTTAAACTCTTAAGTCCCAATTCTTGAAGCACCTGGGAGGTTCTTCCATGTTTCTTGTTGGCTTACTCCCCTCCAGACTGTATCTTCCAATTCAAGCATGCAGCCCCAGGAGTCAGGGCAGTCTGGGGGTTAATCACCAAAAAGGAAAACTCATCCGTCCTACAACCATATGCACTGATGCAAAGACAAATTTTGAGGAAAATACATTGCAGAGAGAAGGCATGTGTCTGGCACTGCTGGTGTGTGTTCCTCTGGTGCTGGTGTCTTTTCAAGAGAAAGAAGGAAACAGAAAGAGGAGCAGGCCTGTGAGGGCACAGGTCCATGTTTATCGGTGTTGGTGGTACCTCCTAGAGTTCCCTGGGTAGCAGTGAGTTGTAGGCAACCTCATTAGACTCTGTGGCACTGCAGAGTCCATTGTGAACTGAGTATTAATCCACCTGCAGAGGCAGTGGAACTGTGCTGCGGTCACTGGTTTTCAGCAGAAGTGAAGGAAGAGCACAGTAGCTTCTCTTTTTCCTCCCATTCTTGTGGATTCTGCCTCAGTTCCCCTCCTGTTATTCATCTGCTGCTTTGCCAATTGCCCTATCCAGATCTGTGTAGATTATTTCTAGGAGCATTTCCCAACTTTTTGGCACTAGGGACTGTGTGTGGTTAAAAGGAACGGGAGACTCACCATAGGCTTCCTAGAAGACATGCCTGGTGGCACAGATGCAGCCTGTGGCAGCACAGAATTTTGGAATATGGGGAGCTGCAGTTTGTAGGGTGGTTGGGAAAACAGAGTTTAGATCCACTGCTCTTAGTGGCCTTGTGGTTCGACTGTATGCATCAATGCTGTCACTCTGCTGTAAGGGGGAATGCAAGTTAGGACCTGTCTCCTTCCACATCCCATTGTCCAGGGTGTTTTTCACTGTCATCTCAGCCTCCCCACCTCTTGTTTTCCAGACTTCAAAATCCCTGCTAAAAATGGACTAGAGGGTAATGTGTCATCATTGCAATCCCAACAAATTCATCTCCAGGCAGTATCTCAATTCTTGCCTATCTGGTTAATATGGTTTAATCTGTGTGCCTCTTAAGTTATTTTCTGGGCCAAGAACATCACTTACATATTACCCACGGTGGTGGTTTGACCCTGGCCAGCAGCTAAGGCCCCCCCTGGTCACTCGCTCACTGTCCCCCAGCAAGATGGGGAAGAGAATCTGAAGGGCGAAAGCAGGAGAACTCATGGGTTGAGATAAGAACAGTAAAGGAAATAAAAAGAAAACAAGTGCTGCAAAGGTACTCGCTGACCACCTCCCACCGGTAGACTGATGTAGTCAGTCTCCAAGCAGTGGCTACTTTCAAAAAATTCAGCTTTTATTGCTGAGAGTGACATCAGATGATGTGGGATATCCCTTTGGTCAGCTAGGGTCAGCTGTCCCAGCTGTGTCCCCTCCCAGTCTCTTGTCCAACCCCAGCCTGCTCACTGTGGGGGTGGAGTGAGAAACAAAGAACATCTTGATGCTGTGCAAGCTGCTCAGCAATAGCTAAAACATGGGTGTTATCAGCGCTGCTTTGGTCACAGATCTAAAGCACATCATGGTTTGGGCTGCTGTGAAGAAACTTAACCCCATCCAGACCCCGTACACTTCCCTAAGGTGTCATACAGAAGTAAGCTGTCATACACCAAAACCACAGTGGAAACAGCTGGGTTTGACAAGACGGGTCTCACCAGCAGCACTTTCTGTGTGTCAATGTAGGCAGAGCTTTTTGTGTCTTCCCGTTATCGATGTAATTGGTACCTTCATCACTCTGGTTGCTCACGGGCCTTTGTCATCGTGTGGTTACTACCTTGTCTGGGGGCTCTGACTGTAAGCATTTTTGCTATAGCTGAAGGCAGCTGCCTGAAGGCTGAGAGTTTCTTTGTGAGCTGACCACAGGCAGATTTTTACTCCTGTTTGGGAAGGAGAGTATTTTTTTTCCCCAGTGTAACTGAACAAATGCAAAATTTAAATAACACTTCTAAATATTAGCAGTAGCAACCTAGGTGAAACGAGAGCTCCTTCAGGAGGGAACTGCATCTGGAATGGTCTTAAAAGTAAATCATCTCGATTTGAGACTTGGCTTGCTCCCATTTCCTTGCTGTTACATCCTTTGAGTTCTTCAGTCACGAAACAGAAATCAGACAAGGCGGAGAAGAGGTTAGTTTCCTTTGTGCATAGGCAAAGCAAGGTGGGGAGGGGGCAATGGGATTTTTTTGAGATAAAACCTTTCTCTGTGCATCGTATGTATTCCAAAGAATCAAACAGGCAGAACTTCTGTAGAGGTCCTTTCGCTGCCTTCCTCCTCTGCTCATCCTGATTAATACTTTGCATTCTACTCCTTGCCATTCCCATGCTGTGGATCAGATGAGCACCCATTAATCCCGGGTGATTCTAAAAATAAGAATTGAAAGAAAAAAAAAAAAAATAAGAACAGTGTGAATCAACCTGCAATCATCTCTCTGTTCTCTTAATGGGGGAGAAGAAAGAGGGAATCAGCAGAGAGCCTGTTTCACTTCTTTTGTTTCCAGGATAAAAAGGTTCTGGCATTTGCAGCAGTTGTTCTCTTGATACAGGTTTTCTAATTTATATACTTAACAGGTATTTTAAAATTTAGGCACGTGAGCTCAAAATGCATCCATAGACCATCCACCCCCTGCTCTCTGCTCATGAAAAGAGCCACCACAAGCAGCCTGATGAAGGAGGAATGTAGCTTGCAATGAAATAACGCTATTGGATTTACACAGTGTTCTGGTGTGTAACTCAGAGCCAAGGATAGACCCGTCCTTCGGAGGCTTTAACTGCAGAGTGAGCAGTGTGTTTACTGTGTGTAGCTGCTGCCTTTAGCTGTTAATGTCAGAGCTTCCTTTAACTCACTTTAAGCACACATACAAAAAAAAAAAAAAAAAGAAAGAAAGGAAGAAATCCTAAGTGCAGTTTTGAGTCTGACTTTCTCTTTGGTTTATGAACATAAAACCTCCAGGCCACGCTTCTCACGTTAGCTATATGCGAGCTTATTTCTTTGAGATTACAAATTGGATGTAGGTGGAAAAAGGAAAAAGAAATAAAAACACAGAAAAACCTCTCCTCAGAACTGATCTTCCTGTGCTGCGATTTTCTAGGGCATCTTTTTTTAAAGTAATAAAAGCCCTGAGATGGTACGAGACGTAACACAGTTGTTGTTACTGTAAGAGATCACAGGGTGAGACTCTGCTTTAATTGCTGCTTCTGGTTTGTTCTGGTTTGGTTTCACTGGAAGGGATGTATCACATGGAGTGGGAGAGAGCTCGCTGTTTTTTGAAAAAGATGAGGCCGTGCCATTCACAGTCTTATCTGGCAGAGAGGCTGCAGAAAGCCAAAAGGCTGGCGACATGTCCTGTTGTGGGCAGTTTGGAGGGTTTCTCTCTTCTTCTTCCATCGGTTGCCTTCAGGAACCTTTAATTATGGCCCCTTGAACATCCACATCATGCTAATGCATCATCTCGTGGCCTTCCCAGGTGACCTCCCCACCAGCCAACAACTGGACAGTCCCACCACCACAAATGTCCTTCAAACAAGCACCACACATAGATGCCAATCTTGTCCCCTCCCCCCCAGCTGGAACACTGACTTCTTTTTTTTCTGTCTGGCTTGTAAAAAATAGATTGTATAGATACATAGATAATAAGAAGATTGTCCAGATTGTAATAAATCTCTTGCCAGAGAGGAACCCTGCCACACCAGCAGGATGATGGATCTGTTTGTCAAGACATTCATCGCTCTGTCTTCCTGGCATTCAGTGGCCACCCACCCACTCATGGACATTCACGGACAAGTGAAGTCAAGGGTCTGCCTGTAGTTCAGTGAAATTCTTGAACAGGCACCTTCCCTTCCCTGGTTCTGACCTCCAAGGGTGGCTGAAATTAAATGGGGAAGAAGCAGCTCAAATCTTCATCTTTCATAACTGACCTTTACTTCAGGTCCCAAAGGGGACAAAGAGGGAAGGCAAGCACGGAGCTTGCAGACATGTGTTACAAGTTAAACATTGTCTGTAGTGTCAAGAAGCTGTCATTTCCAGGGTCACGTCCCCACTCACTCAATAAATGGGGAGGAGCAGCAGGACAGAATCTGGCACTTCAAAGCTCCTTGCAGGGTCTGCTCTTCTCATGGCAGCAGGAGATGCTCCTTTTTCTAAATTCCTTTTGCCACCATTGTAGAAGACTTCCAAAGCAACTTGATGCTGACAATAAACAATAGGAAGAGCACTCCAGCACTGTAAAAGGCATTTGCTTTGAGCCAGAGCCGTATGGTGACAGGAGCTCTTCCTGCTCCTCCGGCCATGGACATCCAGTGACGCTGGGCAGTGGCCTGACAAACAAGCAATTAAACTGCTGAGATTCTTCTGCTCAGCCCACTAAAGCAGAATCTGGGAGTGAAATGTTAAAGGACTCTTTTCAAAAATCAAATGAATGCAGCCCAGGCATTTTTCAGTGCTGTTTTCCTTATGAAAACGCTGCTTCAATGCAGTCATTGATCCTGATACATACGTGACTGGAAGTTTTGCCCTGCTCTTTCTGGCCTTTTGTTCACAAATACCACACTGTGTATGTGAGATTTTCTGTACATCTTTAATGGTCACAGGACATCCCCTAGCAGAACTGCGGCTTCTGCGATTGGCATTGTTTGAATGCAGTGTGACAGGTGTGGTGCTCACGTACATTTGCAAACTTTCTACACAAATCCCCAGTCTCCATCCTCTTTCAAGGCTGAACCAGATCTATCACATTGCAGTAAAATTCTATAGGCCAGTAGTATAAAAATTATATGTCTATATATAGTAACCTGCAGCCCACAAGCCTGAGGAGTAACGAGTAACACCCAGCAGTTCAAATTATTTTAAAGTATATGTTGGATCTTTCTGACCTGCTTTAGGATTCCTCACAATTGTGGAATCACTGGTCAAGCTGAAATGAAGGTGGTCCCATAAAAGGTCCCAGAGTTAATAAATAAAAATAATGCAACCAATGTTGTTATTTTGTTCCATCTGTTTAATCTGAGTCAGCTTGAAACTGACACGGAATTCATTCTGGAAGTTCCAAATGGTCCCATCAGCACAGATGTAAGTCAAAGAGAGGTCAGCAAGCAGACAGCATCTGAATTCCTGACCAGCTGACTGGCTGTAAGTGCCTGTTTCTTGCCCGACTTGGAATACCTTTGTAACAACTTGTAATGGTCAAAGTGGGTGATGGAGGCTGATGAAAATCGGGTGTTTTAATGTGCCTCAGGCTTGCCTTTCAAAACCTGGCTGGATCTGTTCCTGTGCGACATGCCCTGGGTGACCCTGCGCTGGCAGGGGGGTTGGACTCGATGATCTCCAGAGGTCCCTCCCAGCCCCTACCATTCTATGGTTCTATGATCAGTTTATCTCTAGGGAGCTACTAATAGTGGCATGGCAAGACATTTCAACTTAAGGGTAAGTTCCTGTGTTGATTATTCCCCCTATCCAGCCTGCAGGAGGCATTCCACAGAAAACTCAAGTCTCTTTGAACAATTCTTGTAGTTCTTATTCTTGAAAAGCCTTTTCTATCCTTCTTGCATCTTCACAGTAACTCAGAATGTGGCATTTTGAACATTTAATCCTACTGTAGCTTGTGAAATTGGGCTTATTTGATGTCACAGACTGATACTTCTGTGGTGCTTTCTGCAAAACATAAAGCACCAAGAAGATATCCCTTAAGAGAATATATTTTTCACAGACATACTGGATGCAACCCATGGTTTGATTAACAAGAATGTTCACCACAGAGGCTGAATAAAAGCCGATGATTTTGTTCTTCTGATTCCCTTTTAACATAACTGTTTCTTAACTCATCTTTCCTGCTGGTGCTTTCCAGACAAGATTTAGTCAGAAGAAGACAGGTGACAGTTACCAGTCATCCAGCCTTTCCCTTTCATGTCTTTCAATAAAAGAAGTTCTCTGAGAAATAAACCAGCCAATTTTCATTCCAGAGAAAACCAAGAGGAAGGAGAACGTGACCTGCTGGGTCTGAAGCCACTCTGTTTCTCTTCAGCAGGTTGGAGCCCTCTCCCATGGCGGTCTCATTGTCCTACTCAAGGGGTTGGAGGACAGAGGCCATCGCATGGATAGGAGAGCGCAGAGTAGACTGCATCTTCCCGTGCATCTCTCTCAGGAATTTATAGGACCCACGTTTTCCTACAACACTCAAAAACCAGGCTCTGAAGAAGTAGGGTAATTCAGAGTTTCAGCTGTGAGTTGCCAACTCTTATGGAGAAACTTCCAGTGCTCTGAAGGAGTGAAATTACAGCACCTTTCCTCCCATCCATCTTTTCCTGATGGCTTCCAATTGCAGAAGCTGGACTAAGCAAAGGCTTGCCATTGCTTTTTTGATTTTCAAATATCACGTGGTGGAGCTTTTAATTTTAAAATAGAAGTATGAAAAATTGAATTTTCTTGGTATTCCTGGACTTTTCCTCAGCTTTGCTTAGCTAACAGATGATTGCTTTTCTTTCTGTCAATGGAGTGACTGTCTGGCTTGAACGAGTGTTTCAGTCTTGGCTTCCATTTCCTATCGAGAACCAGCAGAAAAACTGAAGGAGGGTGATTTACGATAGTAATAATAGTGTTAGTAACATCTCCTTAGCCTTCATCTGTTTCCTAACTGAAAGTAATTAAGGTGCTATGATTATGTAAATAATTAATAATGATATAATTAAGTTTACATCTTTGTCAAATAATGTTTCCACCGTGTGGGTGGAAATTGCTATTCTGGTTAGGCTAATGTTGGATTGCTTGCAGTGTAAATGTTGGAGTCCAAGAAATACAACAAGGACAAGAAAGGAGACAAATAACATAATGATTATTTTCATTTGTTTCTAAGGAAGTCTCAAGAAACATGCAACTGTTTTATGTTTTCACAAAAACACATGTTTTATATTGCCCTTATAAACACAACTTCATAATAAGCAAATTCAACTTGCTTCCATTAGAAAAATTTGTTTTAATTAGGCTGGTTCCGTACCTCCTAACAATACCACTGTCAAATTATGATAATGCTGCCTGACCCATAACTCACACATCTGAGAAATGCTGCTTTTCCTAATGGAAATTAATAAAATGTTGTTCCTTTCCTGTAAGTTGCGCAGCATGCTGGATGAACATCATTGTGTGCTCCTCTCCAGAGAGTTTAGTGTAAAACAGCTCCAGATTTTGTTTGCTGATCTCAGAGCTGGCTGAATAACTCCAGCCTTCCGCAGCTCCAAATGCTGACATGAAGGGAGATGAGAATTTCAGATATTAAATCCTGCTCTGTCATACCGAAGGAGATTAGTTTTTGGAATCCATTCATTGACACAAAGGCCAATGCTGAATGAAGGTTATATTTATTGTCTGCGAAACCCCTGCGTTAGCTGAAATCACTTTAAGCATGTACATGCATACATGTACTCTCTCGCATTTCGCCAGCTCCCCGTGATGAGCCAGACAACTTTCAGGGACTTGGCTTGAAAAGATGCGTGCGTGTAACACCCTCTGTCACATTTACAAGCAGCTACAATCAAGCAGTCTTTACACTCAGGTTGTCTAAACACTCTGACAAAGTGGGAGAGGGCAAGCAGAAGAAAAAGCCCTTTTTGTCAGTCATTCACGTTGCATCAAATTCTCCTTCCCTGTGTGCTGCCATTGCCAGCAAAGAGATAAAGGGAGCAAAAGCCCAACAAAAATCAAGAAACTGATAATTCACTGGCTTTCTGTTCGTGCCATTCCTAGGAAAAGAAAACCCCAAAACATCCTTTCTATGAAATTACCAGAACATGTTTATAACCATCTTCTGGTTTATTCACTTTTTTCAGAATGAAATTTGAACAATTTTATTTTTGCAGCTGATTTGTCATTTTCACTTCTTCCTCATCGATGTGTAAATGAAGCATGTAGGGCTGGCTTGTCAGCACTTGTAATTTGGTACGTGAAATCTTCCCATGCTTCAGTGGAGAGTTTTTTTCCTGCTCAGCTGACCATTCGTGAATGAGCAACAAGAAAACCCCTTTCCCTTCACAGTTCTCCCAGATTTGATGTTTCTCATCTCTTTTTTTTTTCTTTTTCTTTTATTCTTTCTTTTTCTTTTCTACTTTTTCCCACGGAAACACATGGGAAGAAATAAGAGAAACAAGAGCTGGGAGGGGAAAGGGAGGAGGCGATGGAGTTTCACAGGTTTTGCAAGCTAACCAAAAGGCTGCTGAGATTCTTCTTTAAATAGTAAAGCTTAACTATTTTGAGGTGAATAAGCCTATGTTCCAGCAGTCATACCTTTAAACCAGTTTCCTCCAATGGTTTTCTCTTCCCTGTTCAGATGGCCAGCACCTCTCTCTGCCCTTTCTCTCAAGCTGGGATTTCCCTCATGGCACCTCCGTGCAGCACTCGCTTGCTGCCCATGGTTTGCTCTCCATGCACTGGAGACGCTTTCACAGAGGTGTAGCAGAGTCCACAGTGAGTCCCACACTTGTCCCTCCCTCCCAAGCCTGCCTGTGCTCTGCCCATGCTGATAGCAGGGAGATGAGCTGTCACCCCCGGAGGCCCTCAGCCTCCCTGTGGTCCTGCTTTACTCTGGAATTGCTCATGGGGCTTCTTGGCTCTGAGAGGATCTGGGAAAACCTCAGCTCTAAGCGACACCTCCAAAGAGAGGGTCTCCAGAGACAGACTGTCCTGCTGTTGAAACAGGTAAAGGCAGCAGAGATACCTCTGCAAGCAGTTTTTCACAACTGATATGAAGCTGGCTGGGGCACCACTGTCCCCATCGCAGTCCTTGGAGGTTCTCCGGGAGTCGCTCCTGGTCCCAGGGATGGACAACCTTGAGCTCCAGCACAGTACCATACACCTCTAGCACCGGCCGAGCTACCGGGGCGAGCAGTAGGTGGAGGCTGGGACAGCTGCAGCATCAATGTCACTTCACTTTCTTGAGGGATCCCCGCTCGTGCCACCCACTGCAGCAAGCTCAGAGTCAGGAGACTTTGTTCCTATTCATCTGAAGACAGTTAAATGTCTTGGTGAGGGAACTCTGCTGAATGGGTGTGGTGTCCTGGAGGAGGCAGAGATGTGCAAAGAGGGCACCTCTAAGTTAAGCTAAGAGTGAGAGCTGGTAGACAATGCAGGCAAGAGAGCTCGGGGAAATACATTAAAATGGAGCTTGTTTTTCGGAAGGGGCTTGTAGAATAACTGAAAGTATCTTCAAATTATAAAAAAATACCTTTCAACAGAAATGTTGGGTGTTTTTTTCTACTTAGGCAAGTTAGATTTAGGAAGCAGGTATCCAGCCTGTGGACTGTCACAAGCAGGAAGCTGCTGCATAATTTTTCAAGCATTAGCAGCAGAGGAATATGCTCTTTCTGAATCCCCTGAGTTTGTCAGAAACAATTTCCTGTGTTGATGTTGGGGTAGGGCATATAAATATCCAGCCTGGCTGCTACAGGAAAATTAGGATATTTGAAAAAGGATAGGCTTTCTTTTACTTGTAGTGACAGATATTTGCTGAAATATGAAAATATTGGGGGGGGGGAAATGTGCTTTGCTAAACTTTTTTTTTTATTCTGTTCTCTGCATTTTCTCCCTTTCTATTTGTAGATTCTCCACAAAATATGTCTAGTATGTCTAAGTGGTTTTAAAGATTTTTCTCTTGTCACTGCACTCCTTGTAACCTCCATGTTTAGAGTAAGTTGTTTGTGTGCCAAGTAACATGCAAGAGTCACCATACCAGGTCAGATCAAGGGTGCACCCAGACGAGTATCTGATTCCCTAGATTCTTCACAAGCTCAGGTTCTGTGTCCAGACTCAGCTCAAGTCACTAGGAGAGAGTTCAGGAACACCAGCACAGAGATTGTAAGGTATTAGAGCCACAGATGAAAAGCAGTGCTGGTAACAGAACTGACCTTACAGGGCTGTTTCTAAGATGTGGCAAATCATCCTCTGTCTCCCTCCAGCTGGAGAGAGGTAGGCACCTAAAATTCAAAGAGATTAATCCAGGACCTGGTAGTGCCCCATGAGGGTGCTGAACATGAGATCACAAGAATTAAAAAGCCTAGAGCAACCTTTAACAAGCCATACCCTCTCACTTTCCTCCCGTCCAGGATCTGGACTTTGAAATGCTCTGCGTTTGACACGTTAATTCTTGTGGGAGTTTCTCTAGTTTCTTACCTGCTGTATACCTTTGGCAGCCCCACCTTCTGGTACCAGCAGGTTTAACTGTTCAGTTTGATACTGCAATCAAAAGGTGCTTCCTTTTGTTTCAGTTGTGCCATCCCATAGCTCCCTCCTACTTGCCTGTGCTGCAGTAACTATGGGCTCGTTGTGTCTGCTTTTCTGCCTGTCATGCAGAGCTTCAGAAAGGGAAACAAGTTGTATTCCTTCTGGTGGAGTCAGCTCTCGTGTAGCTGGCAAGGTCAAACATGAACCAAGAGCTATGCACCTCGCTTTGTGTTTTGGGTGGCAGATTTTAACACCTCCGGCTGCACATTTTGGACGAGTCCTTTGCCTGCTATCCTGGCAAAGGGTGAGTGAGAGAGGTTTGATCTTCTCACTCTCTCCGTGCAAGCCATTGCCTGGCAGGGCTGGTCAGAGGGCTTCCACTTCCCCGAGAGCAGGCAGGACAAACTTCCCCAGGCCTCAGGAAACCAGTGCAAGGAAGATTTTGTGTGAGCTTTTCCAGTGAGGTGGGGGGTCAGTCTATTCTCTCATGTAACAAACAAGAGGAAAGGGCCTCAAATCGCACCAGGGGAGGTTTAACTTGGCTATTAGAAGAATTTATTCACAGGAGGGGTTGTAAAGCACTGGAACAGGCTGCCTAGGGAGCTGGTGACATCACCATCCCTGGAGGTGTTTAAAAGACAGGTAGGTGTGGCACTTAGGGACATGGTTTAGTGGTGACCTGACAGTGCTGGGTTAATGGTTGGCGTTGATGATCTCAAAAGTCTCTTCCAACAGAAACGATTATATGATTCTATGCTGCTGTTGATATTCAAACTGTTGTGGGTTTTTTTCAAAGTGTTTAACTTTTGAGCAGTGAACTTAATTTGATCCTTATCATACGCCGTTTTGGTGGAGATCTGGTGAGCATCAGCGTTTGAACACATGTCCTTTCCTTCCTCTCGTAGGATTTTAGATAATGGGCTGTGTGCAATGTAAGGATAAAGAAGCAACAAAACTGACTGATGAGAGGGATGGCAGTTTAACTCAAAGCTCAGGCTACCGCTATGGGACAGATCCCACTCCGCAGCACTATCCTAGCTTTGGTGTGACTTCAATCCCAAACTACAACAACTTCCATGCCACAGGAGGCCAAGGACTGACTGTGTTTGGTGGAGTCAATTCCTCCTCTCATACAGGAACGCTGCGTACAAGAGGAGGAACAGGTGAGTTTCAAAGTCTTCTTTCAGTGCTCTTAGTGAGCACCAATCACCTAAATGCAGCAGAGGCACAACTGTCTCAGCACCCTGCTTTTGGAGGGAGTTACATCATGAAATAGTGCCAAGAATTGAAGTAAGGGTGGAGCTGCGTCTTCAGCCCTAACTTGCAGGTGCTGCTTCGCTTGGGGGATGAGAAATTATGTATACATGTCCAATTTGGCTGAGTGACTGTCTCATCCCTCTGCCAGGGAATGGAAAATGTGGTCTGAGCTACCTCCAGTAGTTAAGGGGAAATACTCAGCATAGCTATGACTAAACCCTCCCTTCGAATCCCCTTTGCCCATCTGGGATCCTACACTGTGTGTGGGTCCCAGAACAAGAGTACTGAAGGCTGTACAGAGTGAAGAAGGTGACATAAAAGTAGAGGGATTAGAATGGTTGTCCAAGAAGCTGGAGGCTTCAGCTTATTTTGCTTCTCAGCAACCAGAGCAGCTTACATTTGGCTTAGCCACCTCCTGTCTGGAGGCTCCTTTCCTTCCTTTCCTTTTTTTGAGGTGGAGCATAACTCACCTATCTTCTTCTTCAGGTGTGACCCTTTTTGTGGCGCTTTATGACTATGAAGCAAGAACAGAAGATGACTTGAGTTTTCACAAAGGAGAAAAATTTCAAATACTTAACAGCTCGTAAGTTTTGGGGTTGGCAATATGCTTTCTAATGCTTGTAAACTGATAATGTTGGCAACTCTATTTGTCTGCTTATTAGTAAAATCTAATGCTGGATATTCAAGATATGTAGGGGGTTTACTGGATGCTTATTTGTCTGCGTTTAGTGCACTTTTGCAAAGTGCTTTTTTTTTGAAAAAGAAAAAAAAACAAAAAACAAAAAACAACAAAACACCTTCAACCACATTCAGCTTTATTTCCAAAACAAGCATTAGATTGTGCGATAGTCGACGAAGTTCTGCAAGGCACGTACCAACACTTTCTGCACCCTGCTGCAAGTGTCTCTATGCAGAAATGAGCTAAAGACTGGTTCACAAAAGAGACATTACCCAGACTTGCGTGCCAACTTTAAGGGCAGGTTTTTTTCTCCTTGTAAAGGGAGGTGATAGAGTCAGAACATGATAGGAAGTTCTGGTAAGTGAGAATGCACCATTGTACAGCTGCACTTGGCATGAAAACCACCCTTCCGTCCTGGAAATCATCAAATTAAAATTAATTTTATTAGCTTCTCACAGAAAAGAATCCCTTAGCCATTTAAAAATAACATCTAAAACTTAGTGTGCTACTGACCTATATCTGAACATCTTGTAATTCTTGGCTAGGAAGATAAAGCTGAAGGCTTTGTACTATGTTCAGTATTGCTATGGTGTAGGAGTAAAAATGGGTTAACGCCCCAGTATGTCGCCTTCTAGAGACTTGGTGATAAGTGCTCTCATCTCTTTTTTTCTTACACTCTGTGACAGCAAGGCAAACTCATCCCTGGTGCCACTCCTGTTGATTTTAAGAGAGCGTCTCCAGGGTTGGAGTTGGCTTAATCTGCATTAAAGTTAAAAAAAATAAAAATTTTAAAAAAAAGGTCAGGTAATTCTATGGAATATTTCATGAATTCATGAAGCTAAAGACCTTTGATGTAGATGAAAGCACAGAAACTTCAGTTATGACTTGTAGAGGGAGCAGCAGTTTAAAAGCTTCTCTACTTATAAATTAGCACTTGGGAAAAAAAAAAATAAAACCAAACCATTTTTCACCTATCATCCATTTTTATTTATGTTGCCTGCCTTGCACAAACTATGCTGTAACTTGAAAGAAGAAGAAATTCTACACATTATAAATCTCTCACACACAGCGGTTGACAAAATCAGGGGGTGCTCACTGGGGCTTGCAGAGCAATCGTAGTTAAGAGTCAGTGCAGAGATTCCCCCACGTGTGGGTGGTTGCAGTAGATGCATTTTGATGCAGATAATTACTGCCTGGAGGAAGATTTTCTAAGAGGAAAAAATCCAAGCATCCACTGATTTTCTTGTAGGAATATAGAAGCTCAGTTCCCATCATAGTCAGCTCTCTCTACTTAGAAAAACTGACCTAACCACACTCCTGGAGCTCTGAGAGCCAGGCTGGGAATCTCCAGAAAACAGCTTTTCTGTGAGAATGCTTCCTCTCTTCACTTATGTCAGGAGCGATGTGAAAGCAGCCCGTTTTTTCCATAGTCTGCCAATGCTGCTTGCAACCAGAAAGCATATATGTGCTTAAAACTAGATTGTCTGGGATTTTTGGAAGGCTTTTTTTTTTAGCTCTCAACAAATGAAAGTGGACTTGTGCTTTGGATTAAAAGTTTGGGACAGCAATCCCTAAATTGATGTACAGAGGGTATCCTTGTGATTTGAGGTCAGAAATGACACCAGGGGCAGTGTGGGGGAAAGAGGCACCTGCAGGGGTGGTTCAAAATTCAGCCTGACTGCAGGGCTTGGAAACACTGCAGTCCTCACCAGCACTCCCTCACACCCTGACTACCCCCATTTACCACCTGCCTCCTACCTTAGTTGGGTGTCTAAAATGAAGAGCTTTGAAAACAAAGTCTGCCTTCCTCCTCCTTTCTGGCACTGCCTTGAGAGATTTAAGCTCTGTCAAAGCAGAGGGGGTTGCTCCTGATGTTGTGATCATCTACGGGACTGTTTTTTTCTCGCTAGATATGATAAAATACCTCCATCTAGTGGACTCTCTGAGCAGGAAAGAGAAGTGTAATGGTACAATTTATCAGCCACACAGCATGGCATCATCTCAGAAATATTCCACAGCAACACAGGGGGGAGAGTTAGCAGTTCAGCTGGTAACATTAAGGACGTAAACAGTTAGGGCCATTTGCCTGACATACTCATGCACATAGGGTGTATTAAAATAGTATCAGCTGCCAGGCTCTAGAAAAACTATTTGTTCTACACTTTTTTGAACTGTAGAATTGGAAACGTCTCCTTTTTGACTATTCACAGCCGTTTCCTCATTGTTTTCCATAGAGTTCATATTCCTTGGAACTGTTAAAGAAAGCAGTATCTGAGCGTGGGTTTGTGTAGCTGCTTGCTCACAGAGGAGGCTGAATTCTCTGGCCACTTTTTATGATAGTGTTTTATCTAGTGAACAAATCCCTCTTTTACAGAGAGGGGGATTGAAGAAGTGTTTCTATGCAATCCAGAAATAGAAAAGAGAATGTTTATCAGTGGCTGTAGGAGTTAAACACTGGTGAATCTGATGCTGAGAATGAAATACAAATTGTCTGAAGGGCAGTACTATGTCCCACTCTGCATACCAGTGGACAGCAAACATCACTGCTAAGCCAGTAGAACACTGCCATAAGATGGTCCTGCGTGGACCTCTTCCTTCATATTTAAATGATGTAGAAGAATAGGGGGTTGTAAGTATTTGAAACTGCAGCCAAGCCCTTTGCTACTTCAGATACCTGCTCTAGGTAGCCAGGAGAGGGAATCTAGACAAGAAAGTGTGATCCTTAAGGGCCATCTGGAATTCCATGTTGATAAATGGCTTTCCATGTTGATAGATGGTTTTTTGATGCCATTGTGTTTCAGGTTAATTATCTCCACAGAGGTTTAAAATTAGCAGTGGATGTGACAGTGTTCGGTTTGGCAGTTTTTCTCTAAGCTCTCTCAAGGGTCTGTATTAGAATAATTTCTGTGGACACAGTTTGCAGTATTCTAGCCCAAATCCAGCCCTCGCCAAACTCAGTTTCACTGGGTTGTAAGGCCTGCTTGTGCTACACTGAGAAGGCTACATCGCTAATCACCGCTGGCATAAAGGAATACCTATATTATTTCGGGTTATATGCAAACAACTCTCTCAGCTGAACACTGGTGATAAAGAGATGAGCTGATGTGGATTCCTATGCCGTGCAGCTGTAAGTGCTGTTAGCAAAGTCAGATCACTGTCTTTATAGATGTGTCTTGCTCTCACTTCTTCTCCTTGCCTCTGTTTCTGCAGGGAAGGAGACTGGTGGGAGGCCCGGTCCTTGACAACAGGCGAAACTGGTTACATTCCCAGTAATTATGTGGCTCCAGTCGATTCTATCCAAGCAGAGGAGTATGTTTTCTTTTCATTGTAAAGACCTCTTAGTGCTGTATTTGGAGGAGGTTTGAGTCGGTTTTGATTGCAGCTATTTTTCAAATGTTTTACATTATTTTTATTTCAGTTCTTAGCTGCACTGATAAATAATTAGGTAATTAGTAACAAAAGAAGCACAAGCTCAGTGCTTTTTCAATGTCAAAACAAAGGAAGAAAACCTAAAAAGGAACTTAGGTCGACTTCCTTTATTCAAGTGTCAACCAATTTCAAGCTTTAAGTGAAAGGTGCCTTTGTTTTTCCTGAAGCAACTTGTAAAAATATTTGGAGTCAAACCGTGTGCAGACTGTCTATTAAAGAGAGGACGTTGTATCAACCTACCAAAAGATAGGATGCCAACAATGCATCCAGAAGGCAGCATAATGAGGACATATCTATGCAAAAAATGGAGTGCTGTGTGTATCCATATTATTTCCATTCTAAAAGATACACTGGAGGAGCTTATATAGCTGAGCAGGTACTGCTGTAGTCTGGAATTCAGGTTGTCCTTGGCTGATTGTGAAACTGGGGGGGGGGATAGAATTGCTACAGGAAGGAAAAAGGTACCAAAATTCTGAAAGCTGTATACAATCACAGTAAAGTGGTTGCATCTGGTCCTTCTATTGAGAGAGGTTTTATAGATGAGCTGCAACAAAAATATTGAATACTAATATATCACTATGTAAATCAAACACGTAGTTTATAGCAGCATCTGTAAAAACACTGCTCTTCAGCAGTGACCCATTTTTCTTCCCTTTTGCATGTCTGCTCCTTCCCCCCGCCAGGTCTTACTCTGTCAAAGTCTGGCCTTTGTCGTAAGGCACCGAACAAGCATTCTCAGTATCTGCTGATTGTAGGCATAATGCAGAGCACTGCTGCACAGCATGCACAGCATCTGCTCCATGGTTTGTCCCATCAGCTTCCCTTCACATACACGGTGTGGCCAAACTGGCTGGGTGTACCTGAGGAACCATAGTTCCACAGGTAATGCTCCATGTCTGAGCTCCGTGACGCTGCCTAGTAATCCTGTGTTGCGTTTGTCTTACTATTCCTGATGTTTCCCCAAGGTGGTACTTTGGCAAACTTGGACGAAAAGATGCTGAGAGGCAGCTGTTGTCATTTGGAAACCCCAGAGGTACCTTCCTGATCCGGGAAAGTGAAACTACCAAAGGTAGGCTGGCCAAAGCTGTTCTGACGACAAATGAAAAGAGATATGAGATAAATGGTGATAAGTTTGTGAAATACTGTTTTCAGTGGTATGAAAGTAGAGCTAAGTGTCATCTGGCATATACGTGTGCTAGGGAATTATATGTCTGCACATCCCAGATCTTAGAGAGAACGTTCAAAGCAGAGAACAACCCAAGTGCAATCCATGTCACGGTCTATCCATGGTGCCGGTCACGTGCAGGCAGGTTGCCCTGTTCCGCTCTCACTCTCTATATCACACTGTCTCAACACGTGTTGAAGATACTACTACTGCAATGGTGTTGGGTGGAGAGTGGCTTCTCAGACCAGCAGCTGCAGGGGCTGCAGGAAGCAGACCCACTGATGCCCATAGTCAGGTGCACAGCCAGATAGCTCCCTGTGAACAGATGCTGGCAATCTCCAGTCTGGTTCGGTGAAAAGTCACAGAATCATCTAGGTTGGAAAAGACCCATGGGATCATCGTGTCCAACCTTTCACCCTACTCTACAAGTTCTCCCCTAGACCATACCCCCAACACTACATCATCTGAACAAGCAGAATATTTGAACCTCCCTGTCTGCAAGATGTAAGATGAGATTTTATTTGGGGAAGATTAGGGATTTTATTTTTATTTTATTTTTAATATATATGCAGCAGTTTTAAATTCATAGATTAACAGTGAAAAGACTTGAAAATATTTCTAATTATTCTATTCATAAACTATTCAATTACATCTATTCTGTTGAAGCCAAGTGGAAGGATGTATTCTCCTCCTTCCCTCAAAAAATTACTGGAAGGGTACCAGTTTTCTTGGTGGGTGCTATTTTTGCTTGTACATTTTGTTCATGAGGCTTGTCAATGTATTCTTCAAAGCTTCACGTGTATGAAAACATCTCTTTATCTCATACAAGTATTGAGGAGAAAACCTGCAAGTAAGTGAAAACAAACCTGACCATTTCTAATTAGCCAGCAAACCAAAACAATAGCTGTGGGAAGCGTAAGTCACTAGAATCAATTCCATGTAAATTCTGAAGTGTAATGGTGATCTGTGTAAAGATCAGAGCACACTCTGTCGGGTGGAGTTAGCGTACAAAGCGGTTGGAGTCATGGCTAGCGAGAGGGTGTAAAGAAGAGAAGCACTGCTTCCCTCTCCTCCCAATTTGACCTATCTTCAAGCGCTGCGTTCTGTCATCTAAAATTGTACATTTTACAGTTTTGACTCCCACAGCCACTGGATTCTTCCTTCACTGCCCCTAACTCCAAAGACTGTTTCTGATGCAAAATCTGAATAGATATGCTGTTGTTTCAGAGAGCTAATGTCCCATCTTGTCACCCCACAGCTTCACCATACCTCATGGAGCAGGAAGGCATTCTCCCCAGGAGCAAGACAGGTTCTAACTTGCTCTTTTTCCAGAAATAGCCTCCACCTGTTCATCACGACCACACTTGTGATGTGTGTGAGGAGCAGAACTCCATTCCACTCTGTGCCTAGTTTAAAACTCACTCATGCAGGCATCCATGGATCCTGACAATGAACACAACACGGCCTCTCTAAACCACGCTGTTGGTTTAGTCTGTTGTGACCAATTTTTATACAGGAACAGGAGATAGGTTTGGCAGGGCTGTTTACTTATCCAAGTCAGGACTTTTTTCCTAGAGCTTCTTTTGACACACAAAAGCGTTGGGGAAATGGAGTAACCCATCGTGGATGGACTTAGAGCAGTGAGCTTAACTTCTCCACATCCGAACTTACGGCTTTCTGTATCTCAGGCTAAGTTTGCATCAAAGCCATCGGAAAAACAGAGGGAGCACGTTGTTCACGAGGGAGAAAGAAGGAATCTGGGAGGGCTCAAATGGTGCATTCTCCCTAAGTCTTCTCCAAGTGCGTTACTCCAGCTAGTCATCTTGAGGGGATGGGTCTGTGACCTAGAATCGTCCATTCTACTTTAAATAATAACAACAATAAAATGAATCAGGATCATGTTAAAATTATCATCATAGATGACTTCAGCATGAATTTAACCTCCCTCGATCATGGCTGCCTTCTTTTCTTACTTCCAAAATAAATCATATGGAGCTGGCTTTTCATTTTTTCAGTGCCTGACTACCCAGGTACATCATTGGCTCTTGTCTGTATAATCCTTCACCTGGTTTCAATCTCCACCCTCCAAGGCTGGCTGGTTTTAGGTTTGTTTTTTTTAAAAAAAAAATAAAATTTCATTAGTGTGATATATTGTAATGTCATATTTCTATCCACATTTTTATTATATATATATCTCTTATATTTGAATTTATCATCAGATAATAATGAGTAGTATAAATAACCAGCAGCCTAAATAAATGAATAATGAAATCCATCTTGGTTCTTGCTTTTGTCCAGATTTGAACTAAAGCTCCAGTCCTGCAACTCGATCTGAGGTCAGCGGGGGTCCACAGAGGGCCACCCACACAGCTCTGATTGCAGACCTGGAGCCACAGACTGTTTACGTTTTCCCTAAAGAATCTAAAATAGTGACCAGATAGGCAGGGAGCGTGACTAAAGAAAATACAGCTGCTGCCAGTACATCAGAACTCACAGACATGGAGGTGGAGAGCACTGCCTGGAAGATTTTAAACATAGCCTGACAGTGTGTAATCCAGAGTGGTGGTACAAAGCATGCACAAGATGTGCCTGAAAATCCCCAAAAGGCTTTGAACTCCTAGCTGAGAGAGATGTGCTTAGTAGGAGAACCTCCTCAGAAAAATATCCTAAACAAACAGTATTTTTTCTAAGCTTAGAAATAAAAACCCTGTCACTCCTCTCAGGGTGTCTCTCATTTGCATAAACCAGAATCATCTGTGCAAGTGCTGGCTCTTTTCCTCCTATTCAGAGGACAAACAACAGGGAATTTGACAAGTCCTTGGAGTCAGGGTGGAGATGTTTTGCTCACTGCGGCTCCCTCAGTGATGAGCTGCCCACCAGTGCCACCTGTTGCAGGTTAACATGGATGGGAAACCTTCCTGGGGAGACATCCAGGGAAGACATCTTACATCAGGAATCTCAACCACATGACGGTGGGGGTTCTGGAACACAGGAATCTCCATCTGAACATAAGGAAAAACTTTTTTACTCTGATGCTGACTGAGCACTGGAACAGGCTGCCCAGGGAGGTTGTGGAGTCTCCTGCTCTGGAGACTTTCCAGCCCCACCTGGATCTGTTCCTGTGTGGGCTGCCCTGGGTGACCCTGCTCTGGCAGGGAGGGTTGGACTCGATGATCTCCAGAGGTCCCTTCCAACCCCCACCATTCTGTAATGCTGTGATTCCGCGAGTCTTTAAAGCGATTCAGTTGGCTGGAGGTGGTTCTAGAGGATGTGAATCTGCCAGGTATGTTGAAAGTAGCCTGAACTGAGATAAGCAGCAGTTGGTGCTGTTTGCTATCAGACCCGTGGGAAAACACTCCACCTTTCATGTTGTCCAGAATTGTCTGCTGGTGCTTTTCCTTTCCTGCCCTTAGCTGACATGGGTACTGGTGAAAGCAGCCAGGAATCCCCAAGGATGACCTTCCTGAAGTCTCTGCAGCTGCCAGTTATTTCCATTTTTCTTTTTATCTTTTAATGCCTGAATTACCTTTGAATAAACACGGTATCCATCTGAGCCATGAGTGAAGACTTGTCTTTTCCACTGCCATGGAAATGACCATGCTTCTGCTCAGGAACTGCATTATGCTCTAAAATGAGGCCCTGCTTTTGACATCACAGAGAACCAATTTCACTGTATGTGTTTCAAATTAAGATACCTGAACATGCAGGTCCCCATGGAGGTGGCCAGGCTCCTTTACAGTCAGGGGGAAGCTGAGGTTTGGTTCAGCTGTCCATGACTGCAGACACCCAGTGCTCAAACTTGCGTTATGCCATCGATTCCTACAGTGCCATAACACCCATGGAAACTGGGCTGGAATTCCGCTGCCCTAATAGCACCAGAAGCTCACACATGGGCATCTAAATCAAGCCCATAGCCGACCTGCCGACAGCCACCAACTGCTACACCTGAAACTACATCCAGCCTCTCAGCTGAGGTTTCCTTACCTGGCAGAACATCCAGAGCCATTTGAAATGCCTGCAGGACATCCATGTGGAAAAACTGAAAACTGCCAAGCAGGATGTCCTGAGGCATCTCCCATGGCACTTAACTCCTGTGGTTGGGCATATGGATTCCACCAGCAAGCTCTAAAGCTCCAGCATGGATTTGGAAACTTCTCGCACATCTCCCGGTGCACAGCCTTGGTGTAGTGCCACCTTCCAAAGGCTGTGATGTAGACAGCTCTGATTTGGTTGTTTAATGTTTGTGAAGAAGTTTGGGATCCGTCTGGGTAACAACACTACACGTATGGACAGTCACTATCTGCAGTGCTTCCTTTGAAAATCTTGATATTTACCACTCACAGGTAAACCTAAATAATATCTAAAATACCTACATACCTTTAATACCTAAAGTATAGCATTTGCAGTGCAACCTGACACTTGGAACAGGAAAAGTCAATTTGACAACCTGTTAAAATGTGAGTTTTCATCTACAGGGGAGCCCTGATTTCTTTCTAGAAAAGTGTGAAAGGAATGTGGTGTGAACATGGTAATATTTCTGTGATGCTTTGTTGTGCCAGATTCTCTTGTTCCTTTTCAAGGTACAGCAGTGTGCGTTCTTTTGGAAGCAGTTTCTCTCTCACAACAACTGACCAGCAAACCAAAATCTTTGTATCTAAAAGGTGCTTACAATTTTTTATTTCTTCTTTGCTTGGAACAGGTGCCTATTCCCTGTCCATTCGAGACTGGGATGATATGAAAGGAGATCATGTCAAGCATTATAAGATTCGTAAACTTGACAATGGTGGATATTATATCACAACTCGGGCACAATTTGAAACTCTCCAGCAGCTGGTTCAGCATTATTCAGGTAATTTCTCAGATAGTAAACGGCACTCTGAAGTATTTTAAAACAAAAGTGTTTGCTGCTGAGCTGATAGATGTGCAAGATGCCCTAAAGAGTCATTTGAGCTCTGTCTCTTGCTTGTTGTAATGCATCTTCCATTATCCCACCACCATTAAGGTTATAAATGGCTTTGAGAGCCCTTCACCATGTACAGCGTCAGAGCTTTTAAAAGCTGGCACTCTACTGAGGTAAAGGTTTCTGCCGGCTCTCCCTCTTCTAAGCAAACAGAAATACTGAATTTGACTTGCACAGATCAGAGCCTGAATTCCCTGTGCATGAGCGAGTGCTAATACGCACCATTATGCAGCACACTATTGCTAATAAAGCAAACAGGGAATTGCACTGTCGAATTCAGTCACCTAAAGCAATGACCAAAAGCTCTGCATATATTACCTGACTCCAGTTTTCCCACTGGATTTGTGTTCAGTGCGCATAACATTAACATTTAAATTATAACCAGTCTAATTTTAACAATAAATATGGCAAGGTGAGTGTTTCTTTATGCACACTGGTTGTGTCCACCCACCAGGCTCTTTTTTGTTGCTGTTTTTAAATTCCTGTGATGAAAATGATCACTATTCAACCCAAAGGTCCATCCTGCTGTCACCCATCCTTGGTGTACAACAGATACAACTGTAAAGCTCCACCACCCTCTGCACAGGACAACCAGTTCTTATGTAGAAGACTGCCATGCTTCTCAACATGATCATGTTTTGAGCAGAAATTTGACTTTTGAATTGTTTTGCTCTTTATTTTTTCCTTACTTTAGCTTTTCATAATATTAACAGATGACCCCAAATGCTCGCTGCTCAAAAACTTTTCATAATTTTTACTCAGTACATCAACTTCTCTGTGGGGTGTTTTTTGTGTATTCTTTGTATTCTGTCTGCTGTATTCTTATGCTATTCATACTAGACATCTGGCTGTCTTCTCCGCCCAATTTCTGATGGTTGTACACTGCCTGGGAGAATTTCTAGTTGTTTCTGGTGACTCTACATTAAACTAAGCTTAATAATGTATAAAAGCTCACATCTAAGGAAGGCAATTTCCAGTCCCTCTATACCAGCTGGTATATGTCAACGTTGAGTTTTCTGTGGTCAGATTATTTGGGTCACATATTTTCCATGGACAGATGCAGAAACGCACAGATCTGGAAACAGCCATTTCTGTGCAAGACAAAGACATAATCAGCAGGATCCAGGTAGGGTAGCTCAGGAGGGCATGGTACAGACCCACAACCCAGAGGTTTCACCTGTGGTCTCCAAGGCCCAGGGGAACACAGGAACCTTCATCCCATGCCAGGCCCAGATGACTCAAAATGCAAAGGCTCCCTCTAACTGACAGGTCTGCACTCTGGGTTACAGGGCTGGATTAGCACAATGCCCTGTGAGTGCCTATATTTACTTCTAGGGAGAGCTCAAAGATGCCCAAATGACTCCATAAAGATCACCATGGTTCCTGCACCTATTTTAAGATGCAAGTCCTTTTGCAAGCTTTATATTGTAGTCTGCTTTGTGCAGCATAGTGTATTACGCAACAGTGCATGTCTGTATCTATATATTTGTCATTGCTTCTACTCCTGCTAAAATATCTTGGAAAAAATACTTTTGACACAGTTCAGACTTCTGTGAAGCTTTTGAAGGGATAAGTATCATTAATCTGCCCCAAATGATGCAGGACTGGATGCTTACACTAATAACAGTTTGCTCTGGAAAAGTCCTTTACAGGACACCTACCAGAAACCCTTTTCAGAGCAGAAAATAGAAAATACCCTTTTCCAGGATACCTAAAGGAGAATCAGCAAAAAAAATCCACCAGGCTCTCATTGCTGTGATTTTCAGAAAACGTGTATCTTCTCTGTGTTTCTTTTACCCAGTACAGAAACAATCCGGTTTGGGACTTAGAGATGATTTTTTAGGAGTTACTCTGTACGACAGTATGCCAGTTACTCATGAAGTTATCTTCATGCAGCACTCTGGGAGAAGGGAAATCCTGAGTCCACAAGAGAAACTACTGTTGGTCACCTTCCATTTCAGGCTGTGGAAGCAGAGATTAAAATATTTCCTGTTCTGTCTCAGATGAATATGTTTCAGTGTTCAATTTCTAATCTTCCAGGATGCTTTGTGGTATGCAACTAACAACTGTTGTGAGTAACATTGTTTTTATGCTTACTTTTTTTGTTTCATGTCATCCTGTTTTTTCTTTCCTCTCCTTTGCTGTTGGCTTCACTTCTGGCTCCATCAGAGAGAGCTGCAGGTCTTTGCTGCCGCTTAGTAGTCCCCTGTCATAAAGGAATGCCAAGGCTTACTGATCTGTCTGTCAAAACCAAAGATGTCTGGGAAATTCCACGAGAATCCCTACAGTTGATCAAGAGACTGGGAAATGGGCAGTTTGGGGAAGTATGGATGGGTATGGAGCAAAATAATTATTCTAAAATAGCTCTCTGTGTGGGGATTACAAGGTGGAAGGTGAAAATATAGGGCGTTGACTCACAAGAAAGAAAAAAAAATGGAGCTCAAACTGTTAGGAAGAATGTCTTTGGACTCATAACTTTGACTTTGAAATTCTTTAATCCTCAACTTTCATTGGAATTGATGGCAAAAGTAAACTAAAATCCTGTGTTTCCTTGGAAGGTTTTGATTTTGACAAATTACCACTGGCTTAATAATAAATCATAGTAATCTATTAATTATACCAAGGAGCCTTTTTCTGCAAGCTAACAAAAAAAAGGCCTTACTTTCAAGAATCCAGAAATCAGTGTTTGCAAAAGGACTTTAATGCAGCACTGAGAGACCAGTCACCTTCCATCTTTCTCAATGCATGCATAATTTTGGATTATAAGTGTGTTTTTTTTATTAATTTCCTCTCCCATAGAGAAAGCTGATGGTTTGTGTTTTAACTTAACTGTGGTTGCTACGAATAATACCCCACAAACAGTTGGATTGGCTAAAGATGCATGGGAAGTTGCACGTGATTCATTATTTCTGGAGCAGAAGCTTGGTCAGGGCTGTTTCGCTGAAGTGTGGCGTGGTAAGGCAGAGAATATATTTTGCTTTGGATGGAACTTTTTAAGGCCCTCTTGGCAGAAATAAGTATTTCAAGTAGATATCTTAAAGCTAAAAGATGAGAGTAGTATGAAGTGTTAGTCTGTATTGCCTAAAAAGCAGTCAGCCCTAAACACAGTAATGCACAGGGAATCTTCCTCGCACTTGCACACATTGCTATGAGAGGTCAGGGCATTAAACTTCGTTAATTGGATTGCTTTGGGTTTTTTTTTTTCGGTGATTTGGGGTTTTTTTGGTGACTACACAATTGCAAGGTATTCAAATAGAAACAATACTAAAATTAGAAGGTGGAATGGCTAACCAGAAATTAATCTGGTAAGTAGACATTTTTCTTTCCACGTGTGTTTTAGCACTGATGGCATCAGAGCCTGAAAATGTTTCTAACCACTCTCCCAGGTTTAAAAAAATGGCAAGTATGAGCAATCTGCTACTGTCCAGCTAGCTCTCCCATGCAGCCCCTTCTGTAAGCCTGTTTCGAAATTTGTATCTGCCCCAGAACCCCGTAACTCAAGGACAATAGAGGCAAGACTTGCCCGGCCCAGCTGAACCCCAACTTTGAAGTCCAGAAATATTGCCATTTTCCAAATCCATGTGTTTTCTGCACATTTGCCAGCTTTACTTACTGCCCTCCCTCTATGGGCCTCATTCTTCTAACGGCTGTAAAACAATAGCAATTTAAAATGCACATAAATCCTAGTATGTCCATAGCATTGAAACACAATATAGCGGTAATTTAGGGAGAGGTGGACTCGACTTTTGTGCCAAATTGCATTCTGTGTGGCCTTTTTAAAATGACCAATTCAAATGAAGAATTGCTATATGTTGTTTGTTCAGAAAAATTTGGTGGAGCAGTTTGGCCACTCTTTTTGTTGCAGTGACACAGAAGTCTGTACAACCAAACTAACCAACGGGTTCTCCTGGGTTCTTGCAGCTGTTTTCCATTGCAAAGCTACAGCATGGAGCATGGCAGCAAGTCTGTGAGATTTATAGAATTTATACAGTAGAAATACAGAAATTTATAGAATTTCACAGAATTTTGGGTGATGTGTTGCAAGGAAATCCACCTGTGTTTTCTGTTAACAACCCCAGATAACTGCAGCTTCACCTTCTTGAATGCATGCGAGATTGCAAGTTAATGTTAATACTTAGTGGTCAGCTTTGTGTGCCATGGATCCTAAACTGAGACAATAAGCTAAAGGAGCAAAGGCGATTAAAAAAAATAATTCAAAAAAAAATCAGCTATGAGAAATAAAGTGCCAAGTACCAGTTCCAAATGTCTGTCAGAAATGCAAAAAATATTATTACAATAATGACATTATGTTTCTGAATTTATAGTAAAACTATGCTAACAGCCCTGTAGCATTACCAAATGGGAATAGCATTATAACACAATAAAAATTAATAAAAAATGCCTTAAGTAGTAACTAACGACAGATGGGAGGAATTCAGAGGGAAATCTCTACTAATTTTATATTAAGTGAATCACACCAAACCACAACAAGAAATTTGAACAATTTAAACTGAAATCTGGGCCGAGAGGATAAGTGAACCTTTAAGTTTGGGTTTCTTTCTTTTTAACTGGAGAAATTCATACAAGTATTTAAAAAATCAAACTGATGGAAACACTTCATGGTAACAGAATGAGTTGTGGGATTTTTAAAGCAATTCAGGCAGATAATCCTGTTACCATACCAGGTAAAATCCTAGTTTGGTAATGTCAGTGGCAGAAAGCCTGGTGCCCATGAAGCTAGGGCTGCATTCCCAGTTCATATAATTCGTGGTACCTCTGCAAAGTGGCTGTGACTGACAGCACTGCAGTCCAGAACCTCAGTGTCTCCAGATAAAACATGCTCCTTTCAACCATCAGGAAAGATTTTGGCCACCTTGCTTGACATTAGGAGGCAAAAATGCATCCTTCCCATCTTAGCACGGGAGTGCTGCTAAAACAAAGTCCTGCTTCAGTTCTGACTTGAAAGACAGACTGAAACTAAGACCCCAAGAGTCCTCCTCAAGCGTGCTGAGGTGGCAGTCATAGTAACTCAAGACATTAATCCACCAGCAATAGAGATAAAACAGCACCTGGCACTGAGCTGTCAGAAGAAAACCAAGGAACAGTGAAAACCCAACTTGCACTGCACACTTTTGGCAAATATGTGCCTCAGGTCCCCCTCGGACAGCATCACTCTGGCTGCAGGGATCGCTCTGTGCCTGAGGGGTGACCCAGGCAGTGCCTTCCCCACTGCTCCTCCCCTGGCCTCAGCCGGGAGCTGGCCACTTGCACAAAAACCAGTCCAGCTCATTTTATGCTCTTGACAGGTTGCAGAAACTCATGATGAAGTTATTTCAGCTTAAGCAGTTCCCATGCAGCAGCTGAACCCTGGTGACTGTTCCCGTGCACAGCCTTATTTTATACATTACCTTTTTTGATGGCATCTGAGCTTATAGAGCCTAAATCTTCATGTACTCTGTAGGATTTCAGCTATCCTCACACTTCAATGCAGTGGAGTAATTTCTTCCTGAAGTGATTAATTCCTGAGGTCATTTGGTATTGTTCTGCCTGATCACCCAGCAGCTCCCTGCAACAGATGACAGGTCCCATTCAAAGCCACTTCAGCCCTGGCTCTGGAGCAGGCGTCTGGCAGGTCTGGTCAAGAGACAAACAGGAGGCACTAGGAAACTGCTATTTCTGCCCATTTAAATTTCCCTTCTTCTCCCTTCCCCAGTCCCCTGTCCGCACAAAAGGACTGTTAATGTAGGTAGGTGTTTGGCTTGTGGGTTTTTTCTTTCCAGTCCTCCTTTTTCCACCTTGCAAATACCCGAGTGAAGCCCTAACTCCTTGTGGGATGCCCCGAGCCAGCTTTCCTCAGCTCTCTTCAGCTCCTTGTGCAGCCTTGCAGGTGTTGCCGAAGGCTTGGTAGACGGTGGCCAGAAAATGGTGCAATTTGTCCATTTCGGTGCTGACTGCAAGGAAAGAACAAAATGAAGTGGCCGGGAACCACCTCTTTCCAATCAGCAGCTGCTGGGCTTCTGGGGGATGAGGAAGGGAAGGAAGAAGACACGGTTCTGTTTGGAAACACGCCTGTGTTTCTAAAATGAAATCGGTTCAAAATTTGTTTCTTGAGAATTTTTCTTAGAATATTTTTTTTTCTCTGACTCAGAACAAAATCAAAATGTTAAAATGTCTTGCAAATGGAAAGTTCTGGGTTTAACCAGTTTTGTTATCCCAATCTGTGACTGGATCTGTGTTGTTGTCTGCAGCAATCACTTGTTAGCAAGGGAATACACAAAACTGGGTTTCAGCAGTCCCACATTTCTCACTCAGAGAAGATTTCTGTGGACATCAGGGGAAGCACTGTCTGAGAAGGATTGTGCGATTGTAGCCCAGTGCCAATGGGAGTATTATTTTTCAGTCTAATACAAGAAAACTAAAATATGATGGAGGCATGGGAGGAGTATAATGATAAGGCAACATGGGAAACCAGAGTTTAAAAAAATATATAGTTTTTTTAATTGTCCTTGCTAGTTTATTCCTTGGTTACATTAGGTATCGGGCAGGAAAATGAGCAGAAGATGTTTAATCTAACTAAGTATCTGTGCTTGTAGGTACGTGGAATGGAAATACTAAAGTGGCTATCAAGACCCTGAAGCCTGGCACTATGTCTCCAGAATCCTTCTTAGAGGAAGCCCAAATCATGAAGAAGCTAAAACACGACAAATTGGTCCAACTTTATGCTGTGGTATCTGAAGAACCTATCTATATTGTCACAGAGTACATGAGCAAAGGTGAAGCCAGAGCTGCTGCCCTTGATAACAGTTGTTATTATTTTTTTTTATGCTCCCTGGGGATACAGAGCAAGGTGCAGTGTGATGCATGAACAGTGAGTGGGGAAGAAGACAGGGAACCTAAATTCACCCCTGGCTTCAGAAGAATTATGAATTCAACTCATAGCTGGGCCCAAAACCCAAAATCCACTAGACGTACAAAGAAAATCTGCACTAGGTGGAGGAGGGAGAAGCTGGTGCAGCCTAACTGCTTCCAGCTGCATCAGCATCTGAACTTCTCTGACAAGTGGAGGTTTGCATTTGCTAGGTTTGAATCCTATTACATGCTGACTCCTGAGATCCTAGCTTTTCCTGGGGCCAGACAGTTCATATGGCATCTTCTTTCAGTGTTTACGTGTCAGCCTAAGATTTGTTTCTTCATTTAGCAATCCTGAGTTTTGCCACGTGCACCTCACTCTCAGATCACAGCTTAATTTTCAGTCCACCCCGTCTATTATTTTAATACCTAATTTGTACCTGTGATTCTTTGCCTCCTCTTCCCTTTCCTCTTCTCCTTTCTCTTTTTCTTTAAGCTACTTAACTGATAACAGTGTAGTAAAAGGAGAAGAGGAGAACTTTTCTCTCCATCGGGTCTCCAGCAGGGGTGCTGAGAGCAGAGCAAGAAATCTGCTTGTTTTGGAAAAGCAAATGAACCAAATAGGAAACATAAGTTCTCACAGGGAAGTTTCATTGTACATTGGAGGATACGCTCTGAAATTTTAAGTGCATTTTTTCAGTCTATTTGGAGTTGATTTTTATTTTCCTGGCAGGTCACTGCCCACGTCCCTCCTCAGAGGCATCCAAGCCCTGACTAACTCACACTTTAATCATATGTCTCAGTGACAAGCATGTGATTTTTCCCCTTTAAAAAAAAAAAAAAAGACTTCTCAAAATCCTTCTGAAGTATGTGGTTTATTTTGGCTTACTTTACTAGTTTTTACTGTAACATTTTACATCTTTGGATCTGAGCTTGAGGCTGACAGTTTGTCAAGGGAGAAACGCCTAGTCATTTGTCTTTTCCCTTTATTTATTAAACCAATTCACTGACCTTATTTAAAGGAGACTGGCACACTTCTCTGTTTGAATACAAGATCAGGAAGGGAGCTATAGCATCCTAGATGGGGTTTTTTAAGCTACTGGGAACCTCTTTGTTTTCCCTTGCACAAGGGAGCGATGTCCTCACTGCTTTTGCTACAGTTGCTTTCATTTGATCTCTACATAGTGGTCTTCTTCAATTAATGGTACATGCTGCCTTTAGTTAGGGGTTACCTAGAGAAGGAGCACTATTAATTTCTAAGGAAAATTAGGTTTTGTTAATGCTAGCCCCTTTGGGCTTACCAGCCTCCGGGGTGACCTTTCTTTTGGAGAAGGTGGAGCTGGGATCTGACTTTTTCCATAGCTTGTGTGGCTTGGAACTGAGCTGATGCGTTGCAGCTAGCTGAGGCCTTTAGAGAGCAGCAGGTATGCAGTTTCAAAGAGCACTGGAAAAGTGAAGAAAGATCAGCTTCCTCAGTAATGGTCAGGAAAATTAGAAACAATGTTGTTTTCTTTTCCTTGCAACTCTCTTTGGAGCAGTGAAATATTATTCGGCAGGCCAACCTTAAAGAAGAGTGAAACAGGTATAATAGGAGAGTTCTAAGATCCGGTGGGTTTTTTTGAAACTGTCCACTTGAACTGAAAAGAATCCTCTTCACTCCTGCCCATATTGCTGCACCTCCATCCCGATGAATAGCCATTGACTCCCTGTCACCTCTCTCTTGTCAACTTTGCATTTGCAGGGAGTTTGCTAGATTTCTTGAAAGACGGAGAAGGACGAGCTCTGAAGTTACCGAATTTGGTGGACATGGCAGCTCAGGTCTGTCTTCAGAGTACTGAGCACTTAGGTGCTTATGTTTTATAGCCCATGTATGTCTGAGCTAGCTTTAAAAAGCACCGGTTGTGTTCCGTGCTTCTCGCAGGTGGCTGCAGGAATGGCGTACATCGAGAGGATGAATTATATCCACAGAGACCTGCGGTCTGCAAACATTCTGGTGGGGAATGGCCTAATATGCAAGATTGCTGACTTTGGATTGGCAAGACTGATTGAAGACAATGAATATACAGCCAGGCAAGGTAAATACAGCGGCGGGCGTAGAGCACTGAGTGTAATTCTTGTCACAGGGGAAGAGAGGAACATTGCTTTAAAAAACTCTCTCTCATATGCTTTGGGGTTGCTCTTAGTAAATCCTGAACTGATGTTAACTCCTAGCCCAGACACTCACTGCTGAATGCATGTCCTAAAGAGAGTGTCTTATTTAGTGTTCTTCCCTTTAAAAACTGCCCAGGGGGAGAGAATGATGATGAGTGAGAGCGCAGGCAGATGAAGTGACAAGATCCTCATGCTGCCATAACAAAGAGGATACTTTACTTGCCAGCCTTGAAAGCCTGAATGGGGTAATACAGAAAAGTTTGTGCAAGCCATTTGTTTTGTAGCGTGCCTTCTAGTATTTACTAACCACTATCAACATTGCTCTGCTATTCTGATTTTCTCTATTTCAAATGAGTCAAAGAATTGTGTCTCTATCCAGTGGAGCTGTCTCTCTGAGCACTGTTTTGCGCGTGAGCTTAAAAAGTCACTTTAATAGTAAAGCCATTTTCCAGTGCCACACAGAGAGGTGGGCCCAGCATAGCCAGCCACTGATACACTGTAAAAATATATCAAACTTTCTTTAAAAGGCATGTGTGTGTTCAGACTGAGCCATGACACAGGCTTGTTGTAGTTAGTCATTCTTTACAAGTCATGTTTAGTTGTCAGATGTTGGTCCAAGTTTGCAGAGCTACAGTTTTGTTCTCTTTCTGTTGGCAGTACTTCGGTAGTGCTTGCTCAATCAGTGTCGGTAAATACCACACCATCCATTTCAGTGCCAAAGCCAAGGAGCATCCCCTTAAACTCTGTTGTACGCCATCAGAAAGCACAGGTCCATTAAGTACTTCATAACCTGCATTTACCCCTTCCCGTTGTGAGGTTTTTCTCTTATCCCTGTTTCGGGTCCCCTGATTTTGCCACTTATTCTTAGGAAAGAGCTGACCTCTTTCTGCAGCTTTCAAGTGTTGACGAAAGGAGCCAGAGAGTTTCCAGTATGCTTTGTAAATTGAAGGTTCATCCCCCCTGAACTGCTGTCAACAGTACCTAGTGGCAGGGATGTGGACCACAGGTTGCATCCACCCTAAAAGTTGCCTGCTTCACATGCGGGTGGTGAGGACAGATTATTTGGGGGGGGGGGGGGGCCGCGGCAGGACCGCGGTGGAGGCAGTGGGGGAGGGGGAGCGCG
>JANHFX010016261.1:63427-80386 GCA_027560015.1 Chloroceryle amazona
TCACAAGCACGAGGTGGGGCGGGGGGGCTCGACCGCGGTGCCACTCCCTGAGAAGTGCGCGGTCTGTAGGTGGGGGGTGGAGGAGGGGGGGTGGGGGGGGGGGGGGGGGGGGCCTTGCAGAACCTGTGGTAGGTACTAATGCAGAGAGTTAACCACTCTTGATTTCAGCCTGGGGGAACTGCTCCTTGCTAGGAAAAATAGCCTTGTGTCATTCTCTCCAAAGTAGCAAGAGTGTCTGCAGGCTCTGGTAGACAGAAAGCTGCCTGCTTGCCTCTGTGTAAAATGAGAAGTCTTTTCCTTGAACAAGGCAGCCAGATCCAGTCTGCAAAATGGCTTTGAAACAGTGTCCTGTATTATCTCCGTTTGTCTGCTTTACTGCCACGTCTTTTGTTCCCTTTGGAAACCACCCAACATCAGTTTGACATGAGTAATTATTTGTTTTAATAGACAAGTTTGCGACCTGCTTCTGGCCAGATCTCTTCAGGCTCCTGATCCCTAGGAAATCCTCTGATGACCTTTTTGCTTCCTGGTTTATATCTTTCAGAATAGCTTTGTCCTCTCGCATGCTAGAAAGCTGTGAAAGCCTACCTGCATGATGCTGAGAAGCTTAGATTTTTTTATGACAATAAAAATTATTGGATTTTGTGTGGGAAGACTTTCAGCTGAGAAAAGCATAACACCAGGACTGGCAGGGAGAGGAAGCATAGTTGTGGGTATCTCCTGCCCTCCTTCCACAGCAGAAATCACTTGTATTGTGGAAAAAATGGCTGGGAAGGGAGAAGTAGTTTGGCTTTTAACCTGCATTGCTGCTGGTCCAGAGACCTGAATCATGTTTGCCTGGCTTCATCTCATGCTGCAAGTAAGGAGAAGGTCACCCATCCTTCCCATATTTCAGTGCAGTGAACAACACTTCCTTCCCCTGACCTCAAGATCAGGCTTAAGTCCTTCAGAGCTACAGAATTCCTCCACAGAGGAACCAAAGAGCTGTAATCACAGGCATCTTGTAGCAAGGTTTTCCTACTTTCACTAATGGTCTTTTGACCCTTCTGTAAGTGGTAGTTTGTTCTAGCGATGGGTGCATTTTTGACCAAGCAGCACACCTTCAATTTACATTTCATTGCAATTAACCTGGATTCCAGGCCGCGGGGCAGCCGGGGTGAGCCTAGGACCTTTCATTTATTGAGGAAGAAACATGGTCTCTAATGAGCCACTGGAATTTTTCTTCAAGTGGGAATCAGTCCTGGTTTGTTTAGTTAAACTTCAGCTTGAGCATTGCTTGGTGGAGACCACAGTATCAGAAGCAAACGGTTGCCTCTGCTTGTTTCACATGACCTATTACTTAAGCCTCCGAGGGGATGCATCTGGGGACTTCACTGTTTATCTAGCTGACTACTGCTTCGGTGGGAATTTTGACACAGTAGAAGATCCTGGCCAGCAGCGGGGAGGGGGATGGGGAGTGCTCCAGACTGGCAGCTCCTGTGGGAGAAGGGAAATGTTTTGCCTTACAAAATCTGAAGATTAAAACCTCTGGTCACTCTCTTCTCAGCGGTCGTCCTTCTCTTGACTTAAGTGTGTTAGTGCAGAGCTCATTGTCGGTGCAGGGAAGCGGTGGTTTTTCTCCAGCCTTGCTTGATCTCCCGCTCCCTTCCCCCACTGTCACTTTTGTCTCCGATTAAATATTTTGAAAGGAAACAGATGGGGATGCTTTGAGCCCCAGCGGACTGGAGTGCAGGATTCCTGAACCTGTATGGGTATTACTCAGCCTGGTGGTAACGTTTTACTGACCGGTTTATTTTCTTTTTGGTTTGAACAAAGGAGGCCTGACTGCTTCTGATTTATGAGAGGTAAATAAAAAGCAGTTCGTTGTCTGCACTGCCATTTCTCAGCAATCCTCAGGAAGTAAAGAGATGGTCATGCCACTAATGATTTAAAGGGTGTGACTAGCAGCTATACAGTGCCATTAAATAACACAAAAAGTAGTTCTTGGCTTGTAGTGAGCATTTGGCTCCTCTTGCTTTTAGAGGAAGTGAGTAATCAAAGAGGAAAAACATGCCTGTTAAAGTGACGCCCATTTTAAAGGCTGTGCTGCTGGACTGTATTGCAGCCTGCACCATAGAGACTTGCTGCTTTTGGCCTTTGCTGTTGAAACATCTTCCCCACCCCACCACAGTGTCAGGAACTCAGTCTTCTTTCCCTCCACCAGCGATGATGCTGTGTCGGTCCCGTAAGGCAAGGCTTAAAACTCATGGTATCGTACAGGACAGAGAGAAACTTTCTGTCACCTCCATGACAGGATTACCCCTGCAGTTCTGCTACCCTTACGCTGATCTGGTTCACAGCTACGCCGGGTTTGGGCCAAGCACGTGGCATTTTTGTGGAGAATGGTGAGTGCTCCACAGAGTTGCTGGGGAAGAGTTGTTACTATTCTAAGCAGTAGCAGCTGATACAGATTTAAAATTGCCATAATAAAAAAAAAAAAAAAAAGTTATTTTCCAGGCTGTGTTTCTACTGCATACACTGGCAGTGCTTGCAGCAGTGCCGCTCCAAGCGCACATGAAACAATAAAGATCTTTCTGATGCCTTCCAGACAAGTCAGAGCTATTTTGGGAGCTCTAGTCCATGTTTGTAAACTCTCAGACCATTTTTGCTTCCTTAACACTTAGAAATAGCTCCTTCCTGCCCCGCTTCAAAACAAGCAATGCTTCTTATTTTGATTTCCTAGAAATGAGCTGGGATTTTCTTCCCCCTTCCAGGCTCTCCCCAGTCCTTTTGTAGAGACTTGGCTTCCGTCTCAGCAGCTAATCAGATCTCTCTTGTTTGAGACTGACTGTACTGTGGGCTGTACTGTGTCCAGGGCTTTGTTCTTGCTCTTCACCTGCCATTCCTCGGGCCAGCCACAGAGTGGACAGGAGGAAGGACTCTTGCTTCTCAACAGCCAGCCCTTGAGGTCCCAGAGGGGGTCACTGACACGCTCCTACAGAGGTGTCATCTGCTCTGTGAGAAGGAGCACTGCCAGGTCAAGAGGAAGGGCAAGGGGAAGGGAGATGTGCAGGCATCCTGAGAAGGGTGCTTAGACTACGAGTTCTGCCTCTTGTCCCCTGCTTCCCAGGGAGGGCTCAGCCTGTGAAGCCTACTTCTGATCACTCATGTTTTGCCAGGCTTGTAATTTCATGTTCATTCTCACAGCACAAAAAATGTAGTTGTGCAGTCCCTCCCACACAGCACTCATCATCGATTACCAGGGCTGACTGGTTTCCTGCTACATGCTTGCTTCAGCACTTTGGGTTTACCTTTTGTGGCTTTCCCTTTCCAGCCCCGGGAGCAATTCAGTGCTACATTACGGTCTCTGGTCGCTAACCCAAGAGTTCCCCTGGTTTGGGGGGCTTAGAGCTTGGGGTGCTGCGTTGGGTTTGGTTTTAAAGTAGGAGAGGTAGCAGCTTTGTAGCATTTCTGAAAACAGGATCGTTATCAAGCTGGCAGTGGCTCTGGGGCATGAATTTCAGAGGTTTCTGCTTCATTGAGATTTGGATCTGAAAAAACAAAGCTCTGAGGGATTCTCTCTCCCCTCAGAAGTAACTATGCTGCGAGTTGTATGTCAAGGTCACTCAATTATCCTCACCATGTGACCTGCCTATAGTAAATGAAGAATTAAAACAGGGCCAGGGATTGATTTTTCCCAAGGAGATCCTCCTGGGAGATAACCTGTGTGAATGCCTGGGCAGAGCCAGGCAGAGGTCCCAAGAACAGGGCTGAGCCTCACAAAAATCCTCCGAGGGAGAAGGTGGGGCCAGCTGCCCTAACAGTGAATTGTACCAGCAGCTTTGGCTTGATATGGTTGCAAGCAGTGCAGAAACCCAAAAATGGCTTTGCCCAGGCTGAAACATTTCAAAAAAAAAAGGGACGGAGATAAAATCTGCAGATTAGTGCCTCATGTTGGGTCAAAAGCAAGCTACCCTGACCTGATGAATGTGGTGCACGGTTGGTTTGTACACATGGAGTTATTGACGTGATAGTTTGTAATAAAATGAGTTCCAGGAAAAAAAAAAACGGAAAAAAAAAAGAAAAATCCCCCCTACTGATATAAAATCTGCCTTCAAAGTAGGAGATTGGCTGCCTTGTCAGCTGGGGGGTAATTTGGCTTATCAGATTTATTAACATGCTTGTCAGTTGTACATATTTTATCTGATGATCTGATGCTGTAATTTGTTTGCAGCACAAAGTCAGCTTGTTTAATAAGCTGCTGAGGCCTAGGCAGAGGGAGGGGGTGGGTTTTGTAATCGGTATGTTGGGCAGAGGCTACGTGTGGAGACTGTTGGTCAGGAGCCGTGCACAGTGTCTGTCTGGCCCGTACGGAAGTGGCAATCAGGAGGCTTTGGGGCAGTGCTCAACACGACTGGGGATTTTTGTGCTTTCACAGAACTGCCCTATCTGTGTCGTCAGTGCCAGATATTAGATGGGAGGCAGCACCATGGGAGGATCCATGTTAGATGCGCAGACACACCCCACGCAGCCCCTCCACTCACACAAGCCATGTGTGTCCTCTGTGTTCCAGCAGAACATGTCTTGTACCTGCAGCTGTGAAGGTGGCCAGCCCGGTACATCCTCGCTGTCTCTGGCCTCTCCTTACTGATGGCTCTGCCATCCTGGCCTGCAGGCTCTCTTGGACCATCAGCCTCCCGCACACATTGCAGGGCCAGAAAACCATGAGGCAGGGCTCTGCTAGCGACCTCTCTGCCAAGGTTGCCTTTCCCTCCTTCCCATCTATCACTTGAAACCAAAGTTCAGGAAATACTACACGAAATTCAGGATGTGTGATATGTGTGTTAGTTGTTTTAGCCAAAGAATCACCCACAGCAGGGACAACATAGAAATGTAATGAGTAATGAGCTATCCTGTCACTGGAAAATCCACAGCTCGGATCATTTGCTTCTCCAGCAGTGCTCATCGCAGTCCAGTGGGGTTTGTATTGCTTTAACTCTGGGGGAAGATGGATGTGCTGGAATTGTCCCCAGTTCTCACCTACTTACTTTGTTTCTTATCTTCCCACAGTCCCTCAACACACCACATACCTCCCAGGGCCACACTGGCACTAGATGAGGAAGGTGAAATTACCAGGGGAATTGGCCACAAAGGAGTCTGAAGAGATTTCTTTCCTCCAAAGACGAGTTGTAGGTGGTTGGTGCCTTTGGATCTGAGTATGAGGCCCAAAGGAATTCAACCAGGTTTGGCTCAGCTTCTCAGAAAAACACAGCTGATTAAAAGAAAAAAAAATATATATAAATTGTTGAATAAAATGTGTGCAACACATGAATGAGCAAACCCTCATGCTTGGCTGTCTCACACACCACCAGCCACCGTCCAAGCCTTCAGGCTGCTGGGCAGCCCGGAGCTATTCAGGTGGCACAGTGTGTGTGCTACCAGGGCTGCACATAGGAGAGAGCAGAGGAGCCTTAGCCCTCATAATCATTGTGTGCCTGCATAAGCCCATCTAAAGCCATGCACTGTAGGCCCAGGGAACCCAACCACCAGCTTGCAGCTTTTCCAGGGATCTCCAAGTGATGTACGGCCCCGGGATCTGCCGCAGGCTGCAAGAGCCGGTTGCCAACCCCATGTGGCTGCTGGAGCTGCTGAAGCAAGGCCAGCTTCCAGGACAGAGGCTCAAGTGATGGCAGGTTGCTGCTGCTGCAGAGATCTTGGACATCACAGCCAAGGAGGTTTTTAAGAGGAGATGAAGTTCTGTAAATTTTGAGACTTGTAAAGTAAAATTGGTTCCATGAAGAAGTGTAAGTTAGGAAAATTGAGACCAGAGCCAAGCACCTAAATTTTCGCTCCTACCTGCATATCAACTGATGAAAATACAGAAGAGGTAGAATTTTGGTAGTCAATAGACATCCAAAAATCCTCTGGCACCTTTGCAGATACAACCACTGATGTGTTAATGCTTAGCTAGACTTAAATTCCTGACTTCAGGCCTTAGGGATTTGAAACTTTGTCTTACATCTTCTAATTTTGCTGGACTTACTTGGGCAACTGCAATTTTCCCTGGAAACATGGATTTGTTTCTGAGTAATAGTCTCCCTTAGGATCACTTACATGTAAAAGCAGGAAAAAATTCAGCACACCTGATGTTTTACTAAGTAAGGAGATGAGAATTGCCATGTTTACTTTGTACTTACTCCGAGTCAAGTCAGATAGCGGCACATAGCAGCAGATCCGGGGCATCGAGATCTGGAGGTGGTGGCAGAACAGTGCCAGTGGGGAACTGTAAACAGTGTCGTGACTTCACTCCCCGAGAGTGATTTGTCCACGTTGTTACACTTTCCACACTCCTCCTGAAAGCTAAGGGAATTTTTATGAGAGGGTGGTGAGAAGTCAAAGTCGATCTGTTTCCAAATTCAAGAGTGTTTGTCACTAGGGATCAGCAATAAGCGATGCAACTCTTTTGCCTGTATGTTAATACAAGGCACCAGGGAAATGTCTGCATATTTTTTCGTGCATACTACAAGTTAATTATTACCACAAGACTTTTCTTTAAAGTCATACTGAAAATATTTTCCCTCAGAAAACAGTAAATGATTGGGAAAGCAAATAAATCAGTGTTTAAAGGCTTGTTATCTTACCATCCTTACCACAACTGGCTCCTGCAAGCTCTCATGATGGATGAGCACATTAGGACTGAACGTATTTCAGGCACTACAGGCTTTTCAGTGCCAGGAGCTTAAAGTACGCTGTCAAGTTATAAATCACAGGCCAAAGTTGTGCCTTGACAGCATTGCACTCCAAGTAACTCAAGTGGCAGTATTACTTTTAAGTCCTTGCATGTTTCAAATGAAATATTAGGTTTGCTTTTAATTTTCGTTTTTACCGTGTTTGTTTGTTTTGCATTTTGCTCAGCCTGAGCAGGGAAATGGGGAGGTACATTTCCAATAAGTCTCACTTCTACTCATACCTGCTAACTGTGTTTGACTTGCAAATATCACAGGGAAATGTTAATTTCAAAGAGTTTGTGAGAAAGAATTTCCATTATATTGGGCTTATTGGTTTTTAGAACTTTATTTTTCTTTTATACATCTTCAAACCTGCATTAAAATGTCTCAACCTTCCTTTTGGGGTATAAGACAAACCCACCTCTTCCTCACTAAGCCTTTCCTTCTTCCCTACGTGTTCCACCCGCCCATCCTCTCTGGCCATACTCCGTGGAGCTGTTTGTTAACGCTTGCCAGCAGCTCTGTCCACCTGCACGTGTTGCAGCACACACCAGTCACCCTGAAGTGGTCCTTTGATTCTGTCTCTATTCTGATTAAGAGTCATGTCTTCTTTCCTCAGGTGCAAAGTTTCCCATTAAATGGACCGCACCAGAAGCGGCGTTGTACGGGAGGTTCACAATAAAGTCGGATGTGTGGTCTTTTGGGATCCTACTGACAGAGCTGGTAACAAAAGGGAGAGTGCCATACCCAGGTAAGAAAGCAGTCTGGGCTCTGTTTCATCTGTGGAAAGGAGTGGGAATGAGCCATGTGCTTAAACTGGGATGTTTCTTTGTTTTCTCTGAGCTCAAAGGAGGAGGTAAGTTCTGTGTATGCTTGAAAACAGCCCTGACTCTGAAAGCTGCTGTGTGATGGGCATGATAAAAATTACAAGAGGACAGAAAATCCAACATACTAATTTATATTTTTTTAATTGTTCTCAATTCAATTAATAAACTTTCTAGCCAAATAATGAAAGCAATGTAAAATTGCTACACTGTGGAGCAAATAACTTTCCATGGTATTGCATTCCCTTTCAGATATCAAGTCCCAGAGTAGCATTACTCCGTTTATTCTGTCAGTCTGTTTCTCGGCAAGGTTTGATGACTGCATGTCTGATTTTACCCAATCTCTTTTTTTTTATAACCTCTTAAGTTTCAATCCTTGCTTTCAAGATGGATGGAAAGGAAAGAGAGTAATTCTGTAATGTGCAGGCCAGAGCTCATGGCAGGGTCATAGTGGGGCCAGATTCTCTGCATGGGGGAACCAGAGGCCCCATGGCTCTTTGTTGAAGCCCTGCCAAGTATCCGATGGATTAAGATTTGTAGGATGGGTGATTTGATCTGCCTATGCAGAAAGAGCTTTTCATTCTCCTACCCCCCTAAAGACTGTAGGCATTGAGGTGAAGAGCAGAGGTAAAAGCAGTGCATTACGTGGAAAAGAATTTAATCCCTTCATATTCTTATCAGCACAGATTACTAACTACAGGGTGTCTAGCTGCATCTTTATTCTTTTTGTTAAAATCCCCTATCTCTAAATACTCATCAGTATGGCTGTGTGCATTGCAGCTGCCTTAATGGGAAGTGTCCCAAAGCAGTTTCAGTTTTCCAGTCTGTGCTGTGATCAGTCAGTGAGATCCATACATCAAATTGCACAGGAAAAGCATCAAGATGGAGTTCAGTTTATCCTGTGGTATGTATCTCACACTACTTCAGAAGGCTGAACTCCATAAAACTAAACTCCCAGAGTTTTACCAGGAATTTCAGCTTTGCTAGGACCTAACAGCCAGTAGCTGACATTTGAGATGAGAATGTGGGGACTGGAAGACTTCTTATGATCAGCAGTGAAATTTGTCATGATTAACAGGGAGCACCTTAGCAGAGCTGTGACCATGACAACAGAATGAGGCAGCAGAAAGCCATAGGACATGTCTCTGTGGGATGGATGAGTCCCTCTGCCTAGCACTTCCCCATGTGGTTCAAGAAAAGCAGGTGTTGCCACCACACGGAGTGCCTGTCTGTCAGTAGCCAGCACAAAGGTCTTCTTGTCATGAGGATTACTGGCAGGGGCGTGGGAGAGCTGTGATTTCCGTGGGTTTACTGAGGGCTAAATGCAGACGTGGCACAATGTACAAAAGTCAAAGACAGAAAGCTGTGTAAGACTTGGCTGATACGGTGTTGCTCTTAGAGAGTGGACAACACTGTTCGCTGGGCTGCAGGAAGAGGAGATTTTTAGTCACTACCAGCAGATTGGGTGCACAGGGGCTCTCGCCAGCCAGGGCAGAGTTAAGGTGAATGTTTCTTCCCTGAGCTCCATGTTGGTGGGGCAGAGATGCTTTGTAATGAGCCTTCTCTTGTATCACATGCATGAGCGAAGACGCATGCGCACACACAGGAAAAATATTTTTCCCAGCAAAGTGACCATCAAAGTCAGTGAACACACTGACGGCCATGGCAGCAGAGGATGTTCCCAAATGTTCCTTTCCCTCTCTGAAGGAGAAAAAAGCCACTGGATGTGCACTTAAGTGCTTGCAATATATAATTTCTTGTAGGACCCATGACAGAAATCTCAGGCATGGTCTGTGTCCTGAAAACGTGGACAGTTTTATTACGTGGCAGTTGGAGCACTTCAAAGAGAACTAGCGGCATCTCTCCACCGTCCTCCCCCTTCATCCATCACTACATAAAGCCCTCGCACACTCTAAGTCCTCAGGCTCACTCTCCCCTGCCTGCGCTAGGAACACATCAGGTAGCTAGAAGCACCTTTTTCTGTGTTACAGAGTCAGCCGTTTTCTGGGTGGCCGTGTACTGCCACTGTCACCTGCTGCCTGAGCTCTATGCCAGGGCCCTTCCTCCCCACTGGGACTCCCACCCTGCTCAGCCAGTCTCATGGTCACCATCACTCTCCTCTTTGTCGGTTTTACCAAAGGGCAGCCTCTATTTTAAATCTGAGTTTCCAAAGTCTTCAGAAATTACTGTTCAGTCTCATTCCACAAACCCTAACTGAGACGGCTTTTATAGGCTGGGGCAATGGTGGAAGGGAGCTGGGGCCTTCTCACAAGGCTCTGTATTTGCATGTGGGTTGAAAAGAGGGCTCAGACTCCCCAGGGTGATAAACCTCTTGAACTCCTTAGAGGAAACTCTATTTTCCCCTAACATATAAAGGATCATCCATCTCCTGCTTCATGCTGGGGAGAGGAAGGACCTGCTGGAAGGATAAAGCTGCATGAATTCAGGTCCCTGTCTTGGGCAGGGAATAGAGTTCAGATGCTCCCACAGGACTTTTACTGCCATGGCTTGTGAGAGGAGGAAAAGATGGGAGGAAAAGATGGGAGTTCAACCACCCTGAGAGGCAAGACAGCCCTCCTCACCCAAGTAGACAAGCTATAGGTGAGAGAATGCAGTTTGTAGGCACTGACAGCCACTGCAGCACCCAGGGCATGTGGATTTGCTAGCTCTGGAAAGGGTCAGCCTGGAAACAAAGAGGGTCATGGAGCTGTCACTTTGCTGTAATACCCAATTTCTGAAATAGTTGTGGGCATGTTGTCTCCATGTTCCTGCTTACAGCTTATGGTAGGCCAGGGGGAGCAGGGAGAGGCCCTCAGACAAAGGGATTGCTCTCTTGCTTGGCAAGATCTTAGTGCCTGGAGAGGTTATTTATAGCACACACCGCAGGCCTGTGGTGGAAACCATGCCAGCAGGGCACTGTACCTCCTGCCTTGGAGAAGCAGGCATTGTTTTAAGCCTGTGTAGAAGTAGAGAGAAGCACAATGAGGAGAACAGAAGGAGAAGGCCGGCAGTATATAGGAGGAGAACAGACTGCATGGAACAGGGCTTGACATTCATGGTCCCTCAGAATTTTAACCAGTTCCTCTCCTGATGGCCCATTTTGGATGATAGGCTGGAGCAGTGGTGGGACACGTGAGCAGGAAAGGATTTACTGTCAGAGGGGAAGATCAGGATAGAGTTCATAAACAAGCCTGCTCCAGACCCTACAGATACCAGCAGCAAGACTGACTTTTTGATGTGTCCTCATCTTCATCCTTCAACTGATCCTGTTTCTCTGTCGATGGATATAATGGACCACAATGATAACTAATTTTTTTGTGCTTTTACGAGCCTCCCCTCATGTTTTCCCGTTCTTTTCACAAGGCAGCATATTGAAATAAGCAACTTTCACAGTCTTTCTGGGCATTGATGTTCTACTTCCACTGTCAGATTGGGGAAATAGAAATTAGGTATGTTTAAAAAACAGTTTGCATATTCAACTTTTTTCAGTGTCTGTTTTTTTCCCCTTTCACGAATTCTCCTTGGATCTTAGTTTTGATTTTTTTAATGGAGCTCAAGAGTGGGAGGCTGCATTTCTCTAGCAGTAGTCAGAGAATTTGGGGGGTTTAACATTGCTACCTTTTGGACAGGCAAAATAATCTCATCTGCACTAAACAAGCACCTCTGAACTTGCTCCTTCTGCTTTCTGCTGCATTTGTCACATCAAGAGCATTTACATTTTATGTCTAGTGTGACAGCCACCGCGATGGTACCCACATTACTGCCTCCAGTCAAGCAGGTCTTTTAAGTTTGGGCTCCAAGCAGCTCTGCAGGCCCTGGGGAGCTGTGTTCAACCTCCTCACCCCTGGGGGAAGCTGAGCCACCAGTTCCAGAGAGCGCATGGTACACTGGGGCCACATACCCGTCAGTGAGCTGGCACTTGTGCGTCTACTGATCGACCGGCATCATGGATGGTGGATAAGGAGCTGAGAGAGATGCGTACTCTGCACATAGCACAGATAAGCTCAGGTGGGCTTCTTTTTAAGCAGGAAAGCTCTGCTCACAAATGCTGTAGGTCAAAGTTGCATCTCTTTATATCAAGCAAATAATAAATGATTTAAAAACAAAACAAACCAACCACACACACACAAAAAAACAACCCCCAAAAAACCCCAATAGGTGATAGCCTAGCTTTGTGGGCGTTTTGAGGATGAGGAGTTTCTGAGGGTTTTTAAACCTTAATTTCTAAATGAAGTGGCATGACTTCCAAGTTTTTAAAACCTGTTACTACTTTTGCAGAGAAATATATATCTGGGTTCATATTGTACTCAGTAAGAACAGCATTATGCTTCAAAGGTTGTCCTCCTTTCGGAGCAGCTTTCCCGTTCCTTTCAGTACACTGGTGTGCTTGCATATGGAACGGTCTCACTGCCTAAGGCCCATATCCCATCCCTGTGCTGTCACCTCTGGCTTTTCTTTGGCACTGTCCATGAAAGTTAGACATTCTGCTTCTAGGTTAAACTGAACAAAACCCCAAGATCAGCCCGTCTCCATTGTACCTCTCTCTTTTGAGATCCAATGTCATCCAGCCCCTCTGGAGCACTACACAATTCTACCTTCTCAGCTCTGCTAGAGAAGGGCCAGCATCTCCATGTCTGAGGAACTTCTGAACATGAGCAGAGGCACAGCTCTGGGTTCCTGGAGAATATGAAATTTCTGGGGATGGCTGGCAGCTGAGCTGCTGCTTTAAGCATTTGTGACTGTTTAATCACTGTCCAAAAGCATGTTCTGGGTATTGAAGGAGCATAATTCTCAATCCAACATAAGAAGGCAAGAATAAAGTCGTTTAAAACCATCACTGTCCACACTGGACTTCATATTGCCCAAAGTAATCTACCCAGTTTATTAGATTTGGGTGTGAGGATGCTGCCTAGTACAGTAATGTTTCCTGTCTTCTTGAAGAGCAGCATTGCCCAGACCTGTGCTATTTGCACCTCTGCTCTGCTCCATCTAATGAAGCTCCTCAGAGCACTCCAAAGCACTTTCCTATGTTTTCTTTAGCCTGAAAACTAGAACCTTTACATTCTCTTTGATGTCACAGTAACTCTGACTACTCCAGCTTTTCCAGGAAACATCAAGCAGCATTGTGTCTCTGTCCCTGGTCCACATGGGGATTGTATTGATCATTAAAGTAGCCGTTATCTTGTGGCATCCTAAGATTATTGGAGGTTTCACAGGGTGGTGGGAAGTTATTTCATTTTTTATCTTCTCGGGGAATAAAAAGCTAATGGAAAAGCCATCTCTTGGAAATTGGATGTTTCCTTCTTGGTCCAAATGGTAATTCTGAAAACATCATGAGCACAAACTGATTTTTCAAGCAGATGAACTAGCTGCAGTCTACAGAAGAATATTGCTGAGTATTTTATTCCACAGATTTAAGTTTTTTAAAATAAACTTTTAAGGGTTCTAGAATTGTACTGTAAGCAGAATTTCATTTATTATTTACTAAAAGAGTTGAAACTCTTGGGTATTCATTAGGAGAGTAGAGTTGCATATACTGCTCACATATTCTCTCTGTAGTGTTAGAGGTGCAGATACAACAGACTCCTGCTATCAAAAGAGAAACACTAAAACTTGTAGGATAAGATAAGCCAACCTAGATAATGGGATTGTAAACATAAATCGGCCCTTTAAGAGATAAACAGTATACCTGAAATGCTGCTATTTTTGTAAATCTGACCAGTAATCCAATTGGTTTAAAAAAAAGGAAAGTATTTGAAACTCCTTTTTTAAATTAGCAGCGCACTGCAAAACTGACAGAATTTCTTTGGCAAGTCCTAGAGCTGCAGTCCTTGCTGTATGTATGAATTCCAGTAAGGAACACAAGGAACTCTTGGTTTAGTTTCATATCTGGATTGTAGTGTGAGGGAGGTGAAAGGAGAAAGGAAAAGAAGGGCATTTTCCTGGATTATACTGTGATGAGAAAACCTGACTTGACTGACTTTCCAGGGACAAAAAAAGGCTGTGATTTTAGGCAGCAATGTGTCTTTTATGTTTTTTTCACTTTTTTTTCTTTTTAAAAAGAAAAGGGAAGCGAAGAGCTGTTTATGTTTTTCCTCCCCCCTCTCTCCTCAGGGTTTTTCTTCCAGCATACAGTTTGTTATCAAGTTTCAGAGTGTGCTTTCAGAGTAATGCACTGGATAAAAATACCAAACATTTGATATCTTACAATAACAAATCAGTCGGGAAGGAGCTTTTCTGCTGCTGTTGCTTCCACCCATGTTGTACTCAAAGGAGTGCTGCCAAATGAAAACAAAGAATGCAGTTTGGTGGTTGAGGTGTATACAACAGATGAGTTACCGGTAACACTTCTTTTCATAACCTGTCATATGTAAGGGAAGCAAAGCACAGCAGTTCTTACCCCAAAACATGAGGTAATTCAGATGATGCAAAGAGAAGAATATGAAGAAAGGGTGGAGATTTTTGTTCAAAACACAATTTTAAAAAAAAAAACTAATATTGAGAACACAACATAAGCAAAATGCCCATTTTTTTCTTGTAGCATCTTGAAAACAGCAAGGCCAAGAAGTTTGGGTTGATGCTGCCTTTGGGTTGGTGATGACTAACAGACCACAAGCGTTGTTTTGTAATTTAATAAAAAAGTAGAGTATGTTTGAAAATGTTCTTGTTGGATAATGAGGAACACCCGAATGTTTGTTGAGTGTGTGGCAAGCTTTTCTGGTTTGTTGTGAGCCTGCGTGACCTAAAAACATCAGTTGGAGTCAATAATATAGGGGAACCTTAACCCTATGCAGAGTCTGGTGTCTGCAGAGGACCATCATTACTTCTCATCCTTCTGTGGGGTCCTAACCCAGAACCACTTTAGGTGCCATGCAAAGTGGTTGCACCTATTCATAAACTTCTGACACCAAAAATACTGTGGGTGGATGCAGGTGATAAACACAAGAAATGAGTACTAAAGTGCTGCTCTGCAGGTTAGGAAATGCTGTACATCAGTAATCTAACGAGTACTAAAGTGATGCTCTGCAGGTTAGAAAATGCTGTACATCAGTAATCTAACTTTTCCTTTTGCAATTCCCACTGCTAAAGGTAAGGTGAGGTTTGTAGGAGGACAAGGCAGTTTTCTGGGGAGGTTTCTCTGTGCACAGCATGCAGAAACACAGCTTGTTTCCAAACAAGCCTCTGTGCTTGTTTGAAAATTGACAGTTCTGCAGCAAGCTAACCAGAACTGTGAATTGATCAGGACACGGGCAAACGAGTCTAAACGCTTGTGGGGCAGCCTGTGCAAAGCTCTGAAAGCAAAGACAAGCTGCTGGTATTTGGCATAGCAAGCAACAAGGAGTAAGTGGCAAGACCATGCAAGGGGTGGTTACAGTAACAGACTGGGAAAGTGAGCCTCACAGAGACTGCAAACAAATATCAGCAGGAGGAAATCACCCTGTCAGAATAAGAGGAGAAGGTGTTTTGTATTTCTGACATGAGAATCTCGATGTGGATGGTCAGGAAAGGCTGTATGTTGCAGATGCTGCTTTCAAAACACCTTTAAGAATTAAAGTCAGCCATGATGTGAGGACACAGAGTAGAGACTGAGTTCTAAATGCTATGCAGTGTAAGGACATTATTCCCACTAGTCAAGATGTAGACAAATGAATCTGTATTGAAGGAGATGGTTGAATTGCTTCTCACAAATAACTCTGTGAAAATAGGAGGTAGAGACAACCCCATTGGTCCTGAAGGTGGGACAAGAAAATTCTTCAAGTGGACACCCTAAAAAGAGCAGAGTGGAGGAGACCCAGGGAAGGATGGTGTCACGGGAGCCAGGGGGAGGATGAGCTAACAGAAAGAGCAACATCAAGGTGCTGGTTTCTAGCTTTGGTCATGGAGGAACTGAAGTGTCCCTACTAGTTCCGCAGAAGAGTTACTGGGCAGGACCCACTAAGCCAGGGGAGCGAAGCCTGCAGATGTTTTTCAGCAGAGGACTGGGGCAGGGCCTGCCAACTGTCAAGCCACAAAGCTTGCAATCAGTGTGCACACTTTCTCTGAAATCCTTCTGCATGCCCGTGGTGCCAGTCTGACCTTTGATACTGTTAAAAAGCTAAAGGAATTACTGAACTTAGTTCTTACCTGGTTGGGATGGAATAGTGGACTATGGTAGAAACAATGCTAGCTAGCAGAGACCAGGGGAGTGCAGATGAGCAGGAACAGTAAGCTCCTGAACTGACACTGAAGGTAATGCTGCCGGACATCCCTGGTAGCCCAGAGTAGCAGAGTTTGTCTTGTAGTCTCTGCATCTTGACCTCACAGAGTCCTTTTAAGAAAAGCCCACGGTCAGTGTGAGGGTTTCAGAAATTCCTCTTAATTTCTGGAATTTTGAACAGTATCAGTAATGCATTTAGTTTCCTCAACCACTTCATGTAATACGTTTCACAGCTACTGTTATTGGAGAGGGAAAGTACCAAATCCTGCCCAGTGTGATTAAGCCAAAAGGGTAACCATGGGAGCAGCATTTTACTCATCACTGTATCCTGAAACCCTCTGCTGAGAAAGAAAATAATCCGGGTTACCTTGCAGTAGACGGAGAGCTGAAACAGGACATTGGGCTGGTTTTGTTTTGCTTGCCTGAAGGAAAAGAAATCAGTACGATTGAGAAAGCCATATGCATTGTGGATACAGTTACACTCAGGTTAATTTTCCTGTAATTTACCCGTGTGGATTTGTTCTGCCCTTTACAGGCATGAATAACCGGGAAGTCTTGGAGCAAGTAGAACGTGGTTATCGGATGCCATGTCCTCAGGACTGTCCCATCTCCTTGCACGAGCTTATGATCCACTGCTGGAAAAAAGACCCAGAGGAGCGTCCAACTTTCGAATATTTGCAGGGTTTCCTTGAAGACTACTTCACTGCAACAGAACCCCAGTACCAGCCCGGTGACAACCTGTAAACCCCTGGTCTCCAGACACTGTCACGAATTACCAGGTGTTTCTCAGCCCTGCCCCACCTGCCCTTCAGCTTCCAACTCTGTGATTGTCTTCTCCAGAGTGCAGCATCTTCCAGCACCACCATGCACAGGAGGGGCTGAAGCTGGGAACGTCCGAAACCCTTGCCTATGACCACTTGTCCTAATAATCTGAATGTCCTGGATGAAAAGGAGAAAAACACTTGTTTTTTCTTAATCAAAGACTCCAAAACTGCATTGTATTGATGTTATGTAAACTGCAAGACCTCTGTTAATTGTAAATAGTAACTCAGTGCCAATAACTGATCCTAGTGCTTTCCTTTTTTTAAAATGCAAAACCTATGTGATTTTAACTAGTCTTCTCCTGATTCAACTAAAAGTATTATTTTCCAGAAGTGGCCTCTTTGTCTAAAACATTTTTTTTCATGTTTTAACAAATAAAATAAAATAATAATAAAAAAAAAAAAAATCA
>JANHFX010016262.1:0-17981 GCA_027560015.1 Chloroceryle amazona
AAGCTGCACCAGGGGAGGTTTAGGTTGGATATTAGGAAGCACTTCCTCATGGAAAGGGTGATTAGACACTGGAATGGAGTGCCCAGGGAGGTGGTGGAGTCACTGTCTCTGGAGATGTTTAAGGAAAGATTGGATGTGGTACTTAGTGATATGGTCTAGCTGATGTCATGGTGTTGGGTCATAGACTGGGTTTAATGATCTTGGAGGTCTACTCCAGCCTCAGAAATTCTGTGATTCTGTGACTGATGGTCAACAAGTGAAGACAGACCTGACAGAATTCTAAAAAATCTTATTACCCTGTACTGAAAAATCCTGTGCTTATATTTGCTTTGTCACAAAAAATATTTTATTTTATTGAATAAACCTATGAAAGCAAAGTAATTAAAAACTTTACTAGGAAAAAAAACTCAACAAACATTTTTACATACTCCATTGTGTGGTTTAACAGCACAGATGGTATTCTACTTTAAATCCTTCTTTTCTGGTGTCATCTATGATAGTTAATTAATTTGTTTTGTAGTTTGGTTTTGTTTGTTGTTTTTTTTAATAGAGGGGAAGGAAGAAAGAATCTATGTATGTTTGTCTCTTTAATAGAGTAAACTGGTTTTAGGACAAGCTTCATAGATAATGCTTTTCTATTGGTGATTTAAAAAGGCAGCTCACGTGATTATATTGAAACTTTTTTTCAGAGACACTAGGTAGTTATTATGGCAATGATGTTGTATGTATTGGCACATTCTTTTTATGCTGTAGTTTAAAGTCTATTATTCCACAGCTCGTTGGTTCAAAACAAAACAAAACAAACAAACAAAAAACAACAAACCCCACACACCTTTTCTACTTTTGCAAAGAATTCCAAAGGTGTTAGTTGTCCACAGTTAATCCCAGCAGTTGAAGCAAGGCTTGATTTCTATTTTTAGAATAAATATATTGAGGGGTTTTGTGCATTTCATTGTGATGCAATTCAGTATTGGTTATGTTGTATATATTCTGTTATGTATAAACAAATCCTACCAACTCTCTGAACTTAGTCTGATCCAGGTTGAGGTCAGAATCTTGCTGGTTTTATGTAATAACAGAATAGCTGCCTTGTAAGCATAAGAGCCATCTTGAAGCGTATAATGACAGTTTTATCCTCACTTAAATAATGAAAAATTATTGACCATTAATTATTGATAGAGACAGATTCCAATAGTATTCCCTTCCTTTTCAGACTGAATTTTGAAGATTATTGCCAATATTTTTCTTCAGACATTTTCAGGGAGGTCATTCAATGAGTTTAATACATATCTATGATGAGAGTATACTTAACTGCATCCTAAAACAGGAAAAAAAAACCAAACAACAAGAAAACATATGGCTTCTCTAGCTGAACTTCTGTTGTTTTATTTCAAGCTTTCTCCAGCCATTTTCCAGTTCCTTTGACCTGAATCTAAAAGGTAATGGTTATTTCATAGAAAAGTGTGATTATTTTTATAATTTTAGAAGAATTTTTTAACACATGCAAGATTTCTGGATATTTACTATCATCAAATCTGCAAATTATTAATGTTTCTTCAATGCTAACAGAGAAATCCTTGTCTTCCTCATGAAGCTCTGAGCTGCATCTTTTGATAGAAAATGCTTACTGTCAATCTTCCAGGAAAAAAAAAATAAATACTGAATTAAGCCAATACATGTAACTCAATTATCACATAGAATTGCAAATAAATGAAACATCTCCAGTTATATGGACTTCAGGACTAGTTTTTTTGGGGTTTTGTTTTTTTTTTGTAATATTTACTTGAAGTCTTTCATATATATATGTTGTTATTCAAAACTATGTCTTTGGAAAAAAAAAAAAAGAACTATTGATAAAATATGAAAATATGGAAAACAATTTTTGACACCTTTTTGGTTTTAGAAAGCATTAAACATAATAAAACTATATCTTTGGGTAATCTTTTATTTTTACTGTTCTAGTTTCCCTTGCCTGTAAAATGTAACAGGCATTATTTTATTATATATTTTCTTTCTGTTCAGATACCTCTAAGATGATTATCTTTGGCCCTGAATCTGAAGACCCTTCTTCTCATGAGTAAACCCTAAGTTTAAGAAATTACCTTCACAGTATATTCTTAGATAATATTTATCAAGTTTTCGGTAAGATTGATCTGACTCTTTAGGGGTTTTAGAGGATTCCTGGATATATTAATTGTGTAACACCAAATTATCCCATGTCTGGTCCTCTCCCCCTAAAAGTCAGGCTTCAGGAACTCTGCATAGATAAGGCAGTAATTTTTATCATACAAAAAATTTAGCAGTATACAAAAGACAGCTCATGGGAACAAAAAAAGATAAAATCGAGAGAAGTAGAACCTAAATCAAAGGCTATGTCAGTATTTGCTAATAAGCATGCTCCAAGTATTAGCAGAAACTCAGAGGAATTCCTTGTGCACTTCACAGAGGGAATTATGGCTCTAATTCCAAAGAAAATATATTTTCCTGCTTAACAGTCCTCTTGTAATACTTGCATGAGTCAATCGTTAAAATCAATGGCTATTCCTGTGTGGTAGCCTATTGTATTTTTAATTGAATCCAGCTTTAAAAATAAATAACAAACACTATCTCTACTCATATTCACGCAATAAACAATCCCAATTATAGCATTGTTACCAGAACACCACTATTACATCTGCAATATGAGGCCCTTCATTGTTGGTTCTTTGCCCAAAACATTTGGAAAATAGACATGGTTCATTTCTATTTTGTGTAAGATTTCTCCCTAATTTAAGACTGAATAACTGTCTGGAGGTTAGCAATGGGTAACTTCAGTGTAGCAAATGGAATTTATATCATCCAAAGCCTTTTTCTGTTTCTGGAAATCCTTTGCTTCTTACCTCTTGAATGTTGTAAACTGAGTATGTTTTTATAGCTTCTCATAATGGCTCTCCTAAGTTTTACTTTATATCGGAAATATTTTCCCTTAAGATTGGTATGGTAGACACTTCATGAAAAATGAAACTATGACAAAACTTCTATCCCACTTTCCTACATCTAAGAGTGCCTAGTGGTTCCCTGTTCTAAAGACAGAAACATTTTTAGATCAAGACACAAATTTGCTAACCAAACTTGGGTTTTGGTCAGTTGCTTATTAGTAGAAATAGGGTAATATTAACAGTAAACATCATCCATAATCAAGAAAAATAGTATTAAAAATACCAGTGATGTTATTACATCTATTATTCTGAAATCAAGTATCTTTGGAACTTCAGGTTCTAAGCAGAATTTTAAATTAATAAATTTTATAAATACAAACCTATACCCCATCTAAAAATGAGTAGCTACAATCAGTATTAGACAATCACTTAATCCTTTAAAACTTATAATGTTCTGTTTGTTATGGTTTTTACTGATAAGGTTTTCATCAGACTACTTTGTAGACACCAGATTCAATCAGTGAATAGTTTAAGCCTTTTTTTTTTTTTTTGTAAAGTTCTGCCATGTTCAGAGTTCACTGTATGAGATTTGGGATTTGAATAGTAAACTAATTTCAGTAGATAGCAAATGCAGTATGTAGAGAAGCTAGCTGTGGGGACTGTCTTTATTGTGCTATTGGCATTCAAAGTCATGTAAACAATTACCTATTTCAGCTAAATGTCATCTAACATATGGATCTAATAGCTTTATGCCCATTTAAAATCTAATCAATCTTCAACTTGGCTGCCATTAGGTGTGAAAAAAAAGCAGGTTTAAAGCAAAATAATATAATTCAGGACTGAAAGGACAGTCAAGGAAAAACTTAAGCCCTAAGTTGTGATATTTGCCAGAGAAAGAAAAGTTTTCCTGGCTCCATTAATAGTGCTTCTTAAGGGCAAGCACACATTCCTCTAAAGACAGAGTTAATTTCTAAAAGCAGCAGGTTTACAAAGGTGCTGTTACAGCTGGAGTATTTCACTTCGATGGAAACATACATTGCTGTCCCCTCCCCAGGCACACTCAGTTCTGTGCAAAGCTGCACCGTGGATGGAAGCAAATTGGTCTAAGAAACAGTATGTACTGGGTTCATGGACATACTGAAAACTTCCACTCTTAATATAAACAGACATTTAGTTGATGAAGGCACTACTGCATCTGAAAGAGGCACTACAAATACATGTTGAACCTTGTTGTTTGTGGTTTTTTTTCTTCAGGAACAAACAAGTTTCCTTATGTGACCTGTTTGTGTTTTTCAACAGTATGAATTTTAAATTTTATTCACAACTCTGACCATGATCAGAGAGGGTTCTATAATGTAGCATTGAGAATTCCATCTAGCAGTTTCTAAACCTAATGAATACTAACAACCAAGTGTTTAACAGAGCCAGGTTGTCCTGGGAGAAGTACAGAAGGTGTATTGGTTTTAGAAAATGAGAGGTTATATTTTCCTAAGTAAGTATTAACTTTCTGTCTGTAATCAGTGAGTAGTCTCAGTGAAGCTGCTTAATTTTAAAGGAAGTACTATTCATAAAGCTGAACTGCCAAGCAGAGCTGCAGAGGGACTGAAAAGATCCCAAACCCATGTTACAGAAAATAAGTAGAAGTACTTTGTCTGAATCCTGAGTTTTTCATAATACTTATCTGCAAAATTGCCTTCACACGTAAGTATTCAGACAGCCTCATGCTTTCAGAATGATGGCAAAACCTTTAATGATTTTATAGACACTAAAATTTGGTCCAGACCTAAAAGCAGTGGTCACAGGGAGAAAAGATAGCTGTAGCCTTCTTTTGACCATCAACTTTATGGTTGGAGAGTCAGTTTTCTCTTTCTGAAAACATTTAAGACAATTTTTCTTGCCTTCCAGAAGAGTATCTCTACCTTTTCCTTAGCTTCAGAAGTAATTCAGTTCAGCAAAACCAAGTTTGATGTGTATAGCAGCAGAGGAGGAGTAAAACTGAAGATTTACATCTGTGAACTGCTCCCAAATGTATGGAATTCTGAAGATTTTTCTATATAGTCTCCAGTCCTTACACAAGGTATTCCACCAGTAATCATGGACACACAAACTACCAGAATCCTGGGTGATCCATTTTCCTGCATGTAAACCTCTACTAACATACTCAAAAAGTATCTGTAATTTTCAGGTGATGATTTTTCCCAGAGCTTCCAAAGTCCAAGTTCTGCTAGTAGAAAAACCCTTGTTTTTGTATGCAGAAGCATACAATTCCTTTCCTGACAACCTCCTTACACTCACAATTGGCTGTAATCAAAGCATGTTTCCATAGCCCAGTGCTACAGGATGCAGAACAACTGTACTCCATACTAGGGAAAAAAAAAAAGTTTAATAATAATAATAAAAAGCCCATCAGGAAAAAAACAAAAACAAAACAAAACAAAACAAACTAATAATAATAAAAAACCCACAAAACCAACCAACCAATCAAAAAACAAAACAAAACAGAAAAAAAAAACACAAACCCATACATTTGTAAACTGCAACAGCAGTTGTCCCTCTGCTAGTTATAGGTCTAATGTTATTAAGGATGGCACATTTGAATGTCTCCAGTTATACATGGCAAAATTATTTGTGTCATGAGTGGCCTGATCACTGACTTACAGATGGAAATGTTTTTTTTCTATGCGTTCAAACATACATTAATCCACCTTCTCACACAGATTATGACTATATATTTATTTTTTGGAGACATATGGAGAAACGCTAGAGTTTAGAAAGGAATATTTTCAGGATCAAAGCATAGTCCTTCATGTGACTGGAAAATAAGCTTTAAATGCAGGGACATCCACATGCCCTGCAATATCAGGGCAGCTAAAGGATTACAGGAATAGCAGTGCTTCTGGATGGTGAAAACAGCAGCTTGATTTCACAGCTGCTTTGTGACAAGCCTTAAACCACTTGCACTTCATAAAGCTGACATTTTGCATATGATTTTGCATCAACTGAGCCCAGCCGCACCAACGTGTGATCAGCTAAGGAGACAGTGACCAATATTTGTACCTCCTATGAACCTATCTGATAAGAAAGTATTACAAGATTCTGACACAAGACTTTGAATGTTGTCTCATATGTTTTTAAACACCCTTTTGAGCACCATTTACTATTTAAAAAACCCAATTTTTTTCTTAAAACAGAAAAGATCAAAAAAACAAGTAAATTGTATTACAAAGATTTGTACGTCCTAAACATAACATGTATTTCCATTCAGGAATTTTCTGTCTTGGAACAAAAAGCAGATTTTTTTTTTTTATTGTACGTACCAAACTGCATGTCACCCTGTGCAGAAACAACTGCAGGTTAGATTTATAAGAAATACCTTTAAAGATGTATTTCCAACAGGATGAGGGATTCGGTGAATTTTCCAGATACCTTGGATCTTTGCAGTGACTAGGAGACCTTTCAAGTTTATGCTTTATCCTGATTTGCAAAGTCATTTACATACTAATTCCACTCTGAAAGCAAATCAATGTCACCTATCTCAATCCAACCTCCCATCGACTGGAAAAATAGTGGAAGAAGCATACGAAAACAAATGTTACCAAAAAAAAATTCTTATCTTTATAAGAAGAACAGAACTTTTCTGGGGGTAAGCTCTGGCAAAAATACCTTGGAAATATCTTCACTTTGCAACTGGAGCAAATGGAGTGATGATTCTTACTAACAATGCAGGAAGGAAAATCTACAAAAGTATCTGTTGTTTCTGATTCAAGTTTCCATGGTTATTGCCTTCTATCTTGTGAACTAAGTGTGAAATCAGGGTGCCACAAGGTCCATCAGTCCCTCTATAGGCTGAGGGCCAGGTGTGCCAGAAGATCCCTGGGATCTGTCAGGGTAGGGAGAGGCAGCCAGGACCTATCCCACTGCCACAGCCAGGATCTGGGCAGCCAGGAAACACCTGGGCAGACTCTGCTCTGAGAATCTGGCAGCTCCCTTGGAACAAGGATGGGTCAAGGACTGTCCACAGAGAGCTGGAGATTGTCCCTGTGGTGGTGTTGCTGGGGCAGGGGCTCATGGCACCGGAAGGCTGAAATGGCATCTTTGGCCACGGGCAGGGTGGAAGTTGGCAAGCAGGAATAGCTGGTCCTGCAGTGCCCTCAGGACCTGGCCAAAGCCTTAGTCCTGGGTACAGACACAGGGCCTCCTCAGAGCAAAGACATCATTTAAGAGAACACGCTGCATACAGGAAACTATGAGCAACATACTCACAAAATGTGAGAAAACTTGTTTTTCCTCTAAGGCTACTTTTACTGTTTCCTTTCCCCCAAAACATTGTGCTCTTCAAGCCATTATTTTTTTCCCTTAAACAAAACGGCCATTATTTTTTTCCCTTAAACAGCTTCATTTAAAATATATGCAACACTACCTGGTGTAGCATACTGCTTAAATTATTTACTATCAGTGTTCTTTATTGAAATGCAGGGAAAAGTTTATTCTCAGAGAAATGAAGCAACTATTAACAGTAAATTGGACTTCATTACATTTTCATAAGTCTTGATTTAATATGATAATAAAATTAGAACTTCATTGCTATAAATGTAAATGTCTTCTTCCTAGCTTATTTTTATTAGTTTATTTTTACAGCCCCCAGTCATGTCAGAGAATTGTGTGTTTAGTAAATTATTTTTACAAAATGCACTGTGTTTCTTTTATACACAGTCAGTAAAAATATAGGATACCTGCTGGTTCAATTATAGTATGTAATTATGTTTTTGACAAAATTTCTTTTGAATGGATTCAGTTGTTATGCAACTTAATGTCAAAAACTGTAATGAATGCACTGCTTGCATATAACAAATGCACTAAAAATCCAAATAACTTAGACTTTCAAGAGCTTCATTTGGCAGCTGTTGAAGAGACATTTTAAAAGTGATAAATCCCTCAATTTTTCTGTCACACACCTTCAAGGGTCTGACAAATAAGTTCACAACTACCAAACAAAATAGTGTCTCCTTTTCCTTGTGTCTCACACAGACCTTAAGTAAAACCAAACTGCTTCATTAGTTGGACTGATTTTTTGTTTTCTGGAATCACCAGCACTATTGACATTTCAGTTCTGTATCCTCTTCATCATGTCCCCTTTTCATCCTTGCTAGAAAATGACAACAGATGCTGCATCTTTTCTAGAACTGTATGCATACAGGTTGGCCAACCCAGCACCTTTGAATAGAGTACAGTACAAATGCATCCCTGCCATATCTCAGTAGTCTCATCTTTATCCAACTACAACATCTAAGCAAACTTTAATTAATACAGTCTTTCTTGGGGTTTCTTTAACTCAATTAATATATTCAAACTTTTTTGCAAATAGGTGAAGAATGAAGCACAAATTGAGATGATACAGGCTAAGGTCTGTGTGATTATCGTGTAATTATAGAAATTTTGTTTCCTTGGAAATCCCATTTAGGAATCTCTGCAATTTTTTCCAAGTAAGCTTATTATACAAAATAAAACTGCATTCATGACCATAAAAATAAATAAAAGCTTAATTAATTGTGACACAGAAAATATGAAGAGTATGTAACAGGCAGAATTTCTCTCTCCCTTTCCCCTTTCCTTTCCTTTCCTTTCCTTTCCTTTCCTTTCCTTTCCTTTCCTTTCTCATATCTTTCTTGACCTATGATTAGCTAGCAAGTAAAGTTCACAATTTTGAGGTCAGGACAAATGACACTTTGGTTATATATATATCTACCAACATACTTCAATACTGGATGTAAGTACCTTTTCAGTAAAAATTGGCATTCCTGGCAGAACAATTGTGATAACTGTTGCAAAGTCTCATTTCATCTCAGCATATACAGAATTGGGATGAGATGCTGCAGTGGAGACGATTTGAGGGGAATCCTCTAGAATATTAAAATGTTTCATTTTATTCCTCTTGGCTTTCAGTCATTCAGTCTTCCATACATTCAAATTGTTCCAACAATTAACATCACACTTAATTCTACTGAGTTTATTTGAATACCATACTCTGTATTTACCTTTGTCCTGGTCTGGGTTAGAACAGAACTAATTCTGTTCACTTAATTTTATTCTTCATCTCAGTCTCTTGTAACTAACTGCACTTTTTGAAATTAATGGCATGTTGTTGCAGACAATGCCTGCTTCTAGAAATGATAACACTTGATGTTTAGAGTTACTACCAGGGATTGGTTTGCAGACCAAGGCCACTGCTGGATCTTGTGCACCATGTTGGGGGTTGCAGAAAGCAAAAGGCTGCACCTGGAGGGACTAGCAGACAGGACAGGTGACCCCAAACTGACCAGTGAGGTATTCCAGCCCATATACATCATAATCACTATAAAGCTGAGAGATCACGAGGGTCAAGCTCTCTTCTTCAATAGCAGGCATCCAAGGAAGACTCCCTCTGTTCAATTTTCAATCCCAATCCATGTGTTCCTGAATCCAGTTCTGGAATCCAGCTCCTGAATCCTGTTCCTGTATGCCTCTGAGTCCAGACTTCCCCAGTGCCTGCTCTACAGCATCAGCAGTGACAGTGATGTGATTGCCACCATGGGTGGGTGGGGGGTGTTTGATACTAGGTTTGTATATATTTTTATATGCTTCTTTTTATTGTTATTGTTTTCATTAAAGCTGTTCTAGCTTTCTTTTCTAATTGATATCTCTCTTCTTTATTCCCCTTCTCCTCCCCTTTGGGAGGGGAGAGGGTTGAACAGAGAACATTTGCTATGGCTCTAGCAGACTGCCCTGACCCTAAGCTGTGACAACCATAGACAGGCCTAACTCTTCAGACTTTCTTGTCTAAACATAGGAAGCTCAATAGAAGGGATGTGAAGTTCAAGTTTTGATTATTCATTTATTTATTTAATCATTTCATCACCTTACACTCTTACATAGAAGCTACTTGGAAACAGAAGTTATTATACTTAGCTATGATGTTTGTTACTTAAACTGAGATGTTACACCTTTACAACTGTATTTGCAGCTTTGGGGTTTTTTATGGCTTAAGCTGTTACACTTGAGATAACAGAACTGCTATGTATGGAGAATCCTCTAGGCAACTACAGTGACAGACTTGGTTATTTGTTCTTGTATCTTAATTGTACAGAAGACATTGTCCTCTGTCTGCCACCTTTTGGTCTCATGTGAGCCTTTTGTGACACAAGTTCCATCAGCAATTTATAACAGGTGAAATCTGAAGTTGCAATAAATTGCTGTAGAGTCATTAACCGTTATAGGTCTGTAGAGATTTATCCATTATATAGGTCCTTTTTTCTTTCTTTTTTTTATTTCCCTACAATTCTTTTACACAAACATACTTACTTTCCTAGATTGAATCTTCTGAAAAATAAATAAATAAATAAATAAATGCCCTGAAGAGCAATTTCTATTGAACAGCATTCCTCTGTTTGTTTGTTTTTCATTTTTTTTTGGTTTGATTTTTCAGTTCTCCCTGGTTTCTTAGCATTTTTCTACCAATTTTAAAGGGAATAGAACTTGTCCCTGGAAGACCGCTTTATCTGTTCCAGATTCCATTTCCTAAGGCATGATCCACTGCATGAACAGGCCAGTGCACAGCAACTGAGATGGTACAACTTAGGGAGACATTTGACTTCAACCACTGCTACCTATTCCCTGATATGTAATGCCATCAAGAACTTCCACATTACTGAAATTCTGGCATTATCTTATATATATATATACACACACACAATTGTATATATACACATACCCTTCTATTTATGTATATAGGATTTTCTTTTCTTTATATACATGTGTGTATATATCATAGAAAAAAATGGGTTGGAAAGGACCTTAAAGATCACCTAGTTTCAAACCTCCTGCCATGGGCAGGTATATCTTCAACAAGGTCAGAGACTGTGTCAAATGCTTTGCAGAAATCTGGGTAGGTGATGTCAGTCGCTCTTTCCTTATCCACCAACACTGTAACCTTGTTGTAAAAGGCCATCAAATTTGTCAGGCACTATTTGCCCTTAGTGAAACCATGTTGACTGCCACCAATCACCTCCTCGTTTTCCATGTGCCTTAGCAGTTTCCCAGAGGATCTGCTCCATGATCTTGCCAGGCACAGAGTTGAGACTGACTGGCCACTGGCTGATCCTCAGGTCTTCCTTTTTAAAATGGGGGTTATGTTTCCCCTTTTCAAGTCACTAGAAACCTACCTAATCTGCCACAACTTTTCAGATATGAAGAGTTTGTATATATTTTTATTTATATATATATTTATTATGAGATGAAGAGGCTTAGAAACTTCATCTGCTAGTTCCTTCAAGACCCATGAATAAATCTCATTGACTCCCATGGCCTTGTGCACATTCAGGTTCCTTAGATGGTCTTGAACCTGATCTTCTCCTGCAGTGGGCAGTACTGCATTTTCCCAGTCCTTGCCTTTGGATTCTGTGAACTGGGCAGTGTGGCTGGAGCACCTGTTGGTGAAGACAAAGACAAAAATGTTGAGTACTTCAGCCTTCTCCATGTCAATTATTACAAAGTCTCCCATTTCAATTATTAGGGTGGGTATAGTTTCTTTCATCTTAAATATATATAATATATATACATGCAAATGCATATGCCAATATAGAAGACTTGAACTAATACAAATATTGTCTATTGTTATTAGAAAAATATTTGATTGACTTAAAAGGTGCCAATGCTCCAAAGTTTTGAAGTACACTAAGAAGAGCCTTCTGTTATATACATTGGTCATTTGTAATAACACACAGAAAAGTGTCAAGGGAATTGATTAGACTTAGATTTTCTTTGCTGTGTTTTGGGTGAGAGGGTTTTTTTCTTGCACTTAAAAAAGAAACATTCACTAATTACTTCAGGATCTCTGTAAGGACCTTTTTTTTTTTTTTTTTTTTTTGAAAAAGAAACCCAACAAACAAACAAACAGAAAAAAAAAAAAAAAGATTGCTACATGTAAGATCATATAAGCATGCAAATTTTTGCCTTAGACAGGAATTTACAAAATTAAGACTGTACTGAACATGCATTAGTTATATAAGTTTTCTGATTATGATAAAGTTATTTACATAGTTAACTGTCATAAAAACCTCAAGGGCAGTTTATCCTCTCTTTATGGTATACAGTGAACAAGAGCAGTTTATATCAAATATTGTCAGTATGAAGACAGCTAAATTGGACTGAGAAAATACAATGAAGTTCACAAATCTGACACTTCTAGATTTTGTTTGGGCTGAAAATACACTGAAATGTCCAGAGTTGCTGAGGCATATAACTACCAACTTCCAAACAAAAGGAAAGCTTATCACATTTTACACTCTTGCATGGGTGGAGGAGGAAAACAGATTTTTTTTTCTAGTACAAATTATCCTCGGTTTTCCAAATTAGGTTCATCCAGTTCTAGAAATGCATTTTAAGAAGCATTTTTAAGGTTTCTAATAAAGGTCATGTACTCTAACTAGGCTTACTCATGCTGTAAATAGAATATTTACCTACTTAATACCACCTAAATGTTCCTTAATAATGCGTTGTGTTTGCTTCAGTAAGCCTGCTTGCTGAACCATTAAATAGTATAAGTTATTCTGTGTAGTGGAAATTTATCATCTAATATATTATGTTGCTCCCCTCAGCTTTAATGTCGATTCTAATATGTTCTCACTGATCAATTTAACCTCTAGAAAATTTCTGTTTACTTGCATTTTGGGGGCTTTTTTTATATTTGTCATGCATGTTTACTAATGTTATTTACTCTCTTTCTAGCGAAGATAGTACCAGGAAATTATCTACACCTCTGCAAGTAAATATTTATTAGTTACCTGTCTACAGCATTCATTGACTATAGGGATGATTTAAGTTGTATATATGCGAAGAGTATGATCATACATGAAAGGTCCACACATTCATAGATATATTCTGTTACTGTAAACTTAGTCCCCCTGATTACTTAGAGACACAGAGCTAAGTTTTCCAAGGTGTGGCAACAGAAAGAGGGTTAAATACTGTGTACTCTGAATATCTTCATATGAGGGTGAGGAGTAAAACTTATGAAGTATGTGTTGAGACTAGCTGTTCACAAAGACAGTCCTAAAGGAAAAGTGAACTAAATACCTATTACAGGTGCCTCTGAGAAATTATCCAGTTATATAACAGGAACTATTCGTTTGGGCCTTTTACCGACTATTTGTTGCAGTAGTATCTTAGCCGGACATTGGACATTAGTAATTGAAGAATCTTATTGGCAAAAGGGATATTGAATAAGTTTTTTATATAATTGTTACATTTTTTGGAGGTTTTTTCGTTTGGTTTGGTTTTGTTGTTTTAGTTTGTTTGGGTTTTTTTTTTAAGATTAGCAGTTTCTGTGACAGTTCATATACCTTGAGAGCAATAGAATAAATCATAACATAGTTTCCTTAGTCTTCTCAAACAACGTCTAATTCAGACTTTGTATACGTTAAAAACACTGATAGTGCATGTACTTGACAGTTTCATTAGATAAAACATGTGGTTTACATTATGCATCATATATAGTACATGCAACCATTTTTCTGCTTACCCATAGTGAGAACATGCCTTGACCACTGCTGATTATTCTAACATAACTCAGTTTTCCCTAGTACTAATCCCTTTTTTTCTGGGCTTATCTGTTCTGAGTTTCATATTTGGACTCTAAATTCTTAGGGGTGGGGACTGTACTATTGCTTTTGCATGGCATCTATCATGCAGAAGTCTACTAGAGCTCGTATTTACTGTGGCAGCACAAATAATTAAAAACTTCTCTTTGTTACTTCTCCATTAGACTTCTTTTAGTTTAAACAAGTTTTGGAAATCACACTTGCACTAAGGTTAAATTTGCAGACTATATGACATTCAAATTCCACCTCTAACTATGTTGACAAGATACTACTTATTGTCAAGGGTCAGGGCTGGACTGGTCACCAGACAAATGATGGATTCTCTCTATTCACCGCTCTCTCTTCCTAAAGAAGAAGAGAAAGGGAATAAAGGGGAGAGACTTATGGACTGAAAAAGAAAACTAAAACAGCTTTAATGAATATAACAATAAAACAAAACACATAAAATATATACACTGCCAATATCAAAACTGTCAAGTTAAATTGGCACATTTTTTGTTCTTTAGTGTAATTAACTATTTCTATAGTTTCATCTATGTGGTGAACTTTTTTATACAAGATAAAAGTGAGACAAAGATGACCACAGAGCAGCTGAAGATTGCTAAGGTTTTGACTATCTTGAAAACAAATCTATAACTATCTGCAAAGATTTTCAGCAGGCTTCCACAATACTCAATAGCTGGGTAATAAAATGGAAAAAAAAAAAAAAAAAAAAAGGAAGTAAATTATAGGTTTTCAGCCTACTACATCAAAGTAGGAACAAATCCAGATAACATCATTATAAAGGAATGTATTAGAAAGAAATAAAACCACTGAAAACTGTTCTTTAAACATTGTCAAAATCGAAATGAAGGAAGAATGTGGAGGGGGAAAGCCATCTTTTGAAATTTCATGTTGGGTATAATGAACGCGTACAGAAGGGATACTTGATGCTAGAAATCCTGCTAGCCTCTCAAAACTGGGTCTAACCATCTGCCTAAAAATAACTTTTAGGTGAGTTAAAAGGTCAGATCTGATCGTATTTGTCACTAGAGAAGAGGAATAAAGACTACCATTACCCTCTGTTCTTTTTTTTCTGAAGTTTACTTTGTTCAGCATAGAAACACCTACATTTATATTGAACTTTAAACACCTACATTTATATTTGGTGCCCTTCTTTATCAACATTTTCTGTTTGCACATTCCAACTCTAAAGGTCCTCTCATACACCTTCATTGCTTTATCAGGTGTAGAGTGCTGTACAGACTGATCTCCTGCATAGATGTGCATCACTCTTTCAATTCCTGTCCTCTGTCAACCCCTGTTCAAGTCACAATATCTTGAGGTGGGAGAGAGAAAGAAAACAGCCTTATATGCTAGGGCACAAAGGTCTGACATGAATCACACATTTCAAGTAAAGTTTTACATTACAACTGCCAACTAATTGAAAAATCTATCTTAAAGAATATGAAGGCTTCATATACCCACAGAATTAACCTTTACTTAAATCTGACTTTAAGTAATACTTAAAGAAGAACATATCCCTAGTAAAATAGAGCTGCTCTGCAGCAATGTCAAAACATTAATGAAATGTACAGTAAGAGCCTTCCTTAGAAATACCAGTGCAGTTGGCTATAGCACAGCAGATTTTGTGTTGTTACTATACTGCTACAGAGTAATAATGCAGTAAGGAGACACAGAAGCATTGATACAGCTGTAGTAGAGGAGAAACACACACACCATCATTATGCTCTGTCTGGTGTATTATGGTTAACAGAAATCCCAGGACTGTTTTACCTCAGATGATACTATAATTGGTGTGGTTTAACCCATCAGGAGGCTAAACAATACACAGCCCCTCACTCACTCCCCTCCTCCCAGTGGAATGGTGGAGGGAATTGGGAAAAAAAAAAAGTAAAATTTGTGGGTTGAGATAAAGACAGTATAATAGGACAGAAAAGGAAGGGAAAATAATAGCAATAAATAATAATAATAACAAAATAATTAGAATATACAAAAGAAGTGATGCATAATGCAATTGTTCACCACCCATCAACAATGTCCTGCCAGTTCCCGAGCAGCTGCCCCCAGCCAGTCTTCCCCTTACTAATATACCAGGCATGAAGTCAGATAGTATGGAATACCCTTTATGGTATATACCCTTTATGGCCTTTATGCCAGTTCAGGTCAAGTGTCCTGCCTGTGTCTCCTCCCATACTGGAGACACTGTTTTTTAATATGTTACATTCCCTCTTGAGGATGGAAAGTTAAAACAATGTAAGAGCAACTGTAGGGATTTTCAAAGTCATTCTATAAAAATGTAACCTTAGTTCTATTGTAAAGCTTCCACTGTTTTCAGAGAATGCCAAGTTAGATCAACTCTTAATACTTTCAAGAAGAAAGAATTTAAAAGTCTTGTGCTGTACTATCTTAGTGAACAGTTTTAGTGAGAAGAAACACTTTTACAGTACCACATCTTAACAAAAAGAAGCCATCTAAGATGTGTATTTCAGTCTCCAGCACTGAGAAATATTGAAGCTGAGTTTCTTGGCTGCTTCCAAACTAGTCATTTACAATTTGAAACTAAACCACTAAACTCTGAGAATCTGCCATCTCTAATTCCAGTAGCAAAATCTCCTTTCAGCAAAAGCTACCAAACCGTAGAAGGCGCAATCTTTCTTCAGTAAATGCAACCTTCCCCCATTACTACCACTGCCACTTTCAAAATCATATATGCCTTCAACAAGAACAAAAATCAACACAAACCCTTCTATGTTAAAAATATACAGCAAAACCAGGGACTGATTGTATAAACTGTAGTATATTAATTATCACTTACAAAGTTTTTAACTATTAAATTTATCCTATCACAACTTTTGCATTACCAAGAAGATGGAAGGGAAAGAAATAAAATTATTTAACACCTTATCAGTTATGTCTCATCTTCCTGGAGTCTCTGGGGCTGCTTTGTTTTAAATATTTACTATACAAAAATTCTCATTACTGTAAACATATTTTACACAAGAAAACAGAATTTTAGGATCAAAACACATCATTTCCCGAAAGCAAATTGAGAAAAACAGTACAAAACACAAGCTATCTTGATAGACTGCCAGCATACAAACACCAAAAATATTATGAAGTTTCACAAACTTTCACCCCTCCCCCTCCAAAATAGCAATGGATTGTTCTACAGATTTAAAACTGAGCAGATCTTACTTCTATGGGAACAGTTAGATGGTAAAAAAATAAATAAATAAATTAAAAGTACTATTACAAAATAGAACCAACTACTGATGAGGATAATGGTTCATTTCAAGGGTACAAAGGCCTCACAGAGAGATCTGGAAAGACTAGAGAGCTGGGAAATCACCAACAGTATGAAATTAAATGAGTAAGTGCCTGATTCTCCACCTGGGACAGGGTAATCCTGATTAAACACATAAATTGGATGATGAGAGTCTGGAGAGCAGCCCCACAGAAAGAGATGCAGGGATTTGGGTTGATGGCAAGATGAATATGAGTCAACAGTGTGCCCTGGAAGCCAAAAAAGGTCAACCGTGGTCAGAGGTGAATCAAGCACTGCATAGCTACTCAAAGGAGGTGATTGTCCCACTCTACACTTCATTGGTGTGGCCTCATTTCAAATACTGTGTGCAGTTTTATGTACCTCAATATAAGAAGGACATCAAAATATTAGAAGTGTCCAGAGGAGGATGACCAAGATGGTAAAATCATTGAGGGCAAGACTGATGAGGAGCAGCTGAGATCACTTGGTTTGTTCAGTTTGGAGAAGAGAAGGCTGCGGGGTGACGTGACCTCATTGTGTCTACACCTTCCTCATGGAGGGGTGGGCAGTGAAGGGAGGAAGGTGCTGATCTCCTCTCTCTGGTGACCAGCAAAAGGACATGAGGAAATGGAATGAGTCTGCATCAGGGGAAGTTAAGGTGGGACATCAGAAAAAAGTTCTTCACTGAGAGCATGGATGGTCATTTGCACAGGCTCCCCAGGGCAGTGGTAATGGCACTGAGCCTGTCAAGAGCTCAAGGAGCAGCTGGAGAACACTCTTAGTCATATGGTTTAGTTTTTAGTCCTGAGAGGAGTATGGGGTTGGACTCAATGATCCTTAGGGGTGCCTTCCAACTTGGGATATTGTATGATTGTATGATTCTAAATGACGGACATTTGTCTCCTTTTCCCAGCTTTGGGAAGCTCATGAAAGAGGTTAGACTGTAAGTGCAATAATATTTCATGTCCTACAAACTGTATGGATGAATATGCAACTCCATGGAGTCTTACTGAAGCATCTGGGATATCTTCTTTACATAGAATCACAGAATTGTCAGGCTTGGAAGGGACCTTAAAGATCATCCAGTTCCAACCCCCCTGCCAATGAAAGGGACACCTCCCACTAGAGCAGGTTGCTCAGAGCCCCATCCAGCCTGGTCTT
>JANHFX010016262.1:18081-32697 GCA_027560015.1 Chloroceryle amazona
GGACACCTCCCACTAGAGCAGGTTGCTCAGAGCCCCATCCAGCCTGGTCTTAAAAATCTTCAAGGATGGGGCTTCCATCATCTCTCTGGGCAACCCGTTCCACTGTCTCGCCACCCTCAGGGTGAAGAAATTCTTCCTAATGTCTAACCTGAATCAACCTATCTCTAGTCTTAATCCATTCCCTCTAGTCCTATCACTGCCTAACAGCCTAAAAAGTCCCTCACCAGATTTCTTGTAGGCCCCCTTAAGATACTGGAAGGCCACAATAAGGTCTCCTAGGAGCCTTCTCTTCCCCAGACTGAACAACCCCAACTATCTCAGTCTGTCCTCATAGGAGAGGTGCTCCAGCCCGCTGATCATCCTTGTGGCGCTTCTCTGGACACATTCCAGCACATCCATGTCCTTCTTGTAATAGGAGCTCCAGAATAGGACACAGTACTCCAGGTGAGGTCTCAGGAGAGTGGAGTGGAGGGGGAGAATCACCTCCCTCGACCTGCTGGCCACACTTCTCTCGATGCGGCCCAGGATATGATCGGCTTTCTGGGCTGCAAGAGCACACTGATGGCTCATGCTGAGCTTCTCATCCACCAGTACTCCCAAGTCTTTTTCTTCAGGGCTGATCTCAAGCCAGTCACTGCCCAGCCTATATTGGTGCTTGGGATTGCTCTGACCCAGATGGACGACCTTGCATTTGGCCTTGTTGAACTTCATGAGGTTGGCATCCCTTCCCTCCAGCGTGTCAGCTGCCCCACACAGTTTGGTGTAATCAGCAAACTTGCTGAGGGTGCACTCAATGCCACTGTCCATGTCGTTGATGAAAATGTTAAACAAGACTGGTCCCAGTGCTGATTCTTGAGGGACTCCACTTATCACTGGTCTCCACTTGGATACCGATCCATTGACAACCACTCTTTGAGAGCGGCCATCAAGCCAGTTCTTATCCACTGAATTGTCCATCCATCAAATCCATTTTTCACCAGCTTGGAGACCAGAATGTCATGCGGGACAGTGTCAAAGGCCTTACTCAGGTCCAGGTAAATGACATCAGTTGCTCTACCCCCATCTATTGATGTTGTGACCTTCTCAAGGAATGCCACAAGGTTAGTCAGGCATGATTTGCCTTTGATGAAGCTATGTTGGTTGAAGCCAATCACTTCATTGTTATTCATCTGCCATAAACACAAGTGAAAAGAAAAAAAAATAAAATAAAAAAATAAAAATGTTCTTTACGACTAGCTCTTACTAGACTTTAAATCAAGGTGAGCAGCACTTATGATGGGACAATCAAAAACCACAGCATTCTGAATTCCTATCAAGAGTTGTAAATGTTGAAAAATATACTTAAGAAAATGAAATGCCAAGTAGGAAATGAAGCTTCTTAGAATTAAGCAAACATGGTTTAAAACTATAGTATTAAAAAAAAAAAAAGAATATTTTTAAATGTAATTGGTTCGTTAGGAGATTTGCATTGCTTCTACAAGAGTAAGTTAAGCAAAAAATTATTTGGGAGCAGCTTCTAGATGGAGGTATGCAACAAATCAGGAAGTAGAGTAATTTCCTGACTCTACAAGAGTAACAATGTTGGAATAAACTAACAGAACCATTATTGCCATTGTTCTTTTCCAAATGTGTACTGTAGTTTGTCATAACGTACAGTCAGATTTCAGACTGGATCGCATTGTGACATAACAAATTCCCTGGCAGAAACACAACTAGGGGAGAATAATTTCCTTACTGCTTGCTTAGCCCATACATTCCAAGAGCCATTTCAATAAAATAAAACTGTGCCACTCCATCTCCTGTTAGACACCCAGTTCACAATTTATACTAAGATATTTAACTTGTGTGTTTGTAGACACACAGCACCATAGTAAGAAAGAAGGCATATGAACAGAGAAGTCCTAAAAGCATTAAAAGGTAATGATATTTTTTCTTATTTGGGGGGCTGGAACAGCCTGCAATAGATGGCATCAAAAATAATAAGAAAAGACAGGGGTTTTAGTTATCTCTTCCTTGGCCTGAGAGAGTTTGCTGAGATATATTTTAAAAATTCTCTTATGTGATATGGATTTTACCCGAACGCTGTATCTGTCTAAACTTATTTTGCACAAGAAATATCAGAAGTTAAATATCATACTGCTCAGTTCATTAAATATTTATTTATTTCCAAACAGAGTTAGTTCTTATTTACTATACTGTTATAGAATGTTACCTAGTACACAGTGTTCAGTCATCACTAACCTTCTCTCAGTACACGCTATTTATGCTATTTCTCATATATCATACCTGTTTTAAGGATTTTGAAAAATATATATATACAAACACATACTGGAAAGAGTAAATGTATTTAAAAATATTATTTCACCTCTCATGATTCCTGTCAAAATACTATGTTTTTAAAATAGAGAGGATGATCAAAGCACAGTTACAAAAATGAACATATTTCTAGCTTTGTAACACATTGCAGATTTTGGCCAGCTATTTTCCACTCAGCGTGAGAAACTTTGCACCATATGCCCAGCTTTCATTTAGAATGGATATTTAACTTATTTGGAATAACAGCCATAAGAATTATCTGATCCCCAGTTATCTGGTAAAACACGAGCTATCCTTGGATGTTTTGTTTTGTTGTTTTTTTTCTTTTCCTTCCAAATTAGCACTTTGACTTTGCTTCAGTTAGAAAGACCTCCTTGCTATTTCAGACTTGGGTATACTCATTAAGTTATGAAGTGCCAACTTTGTGTGTGTCCTACTAAGTTCTAAATCTACCTTTCCCTTATATTAATATGTAACACATTTTAATCAGTGCTTGTGTTGATAATGCTGCCTAAAGAAGCAATAAATTCTGATACTGCAGAAAATCAAGAGCCCTTTTTTTAAAGCTGCAAATTATGTGTTCTACATAGAACCAATATAGATAAACTTGCAAAGATCAGATTGAATTCAAATCCTATTAAACAGTGGCAGTAGCAAGAATACCAATCAGAGCAGCTGCTGGAAAAGGAATATTTGTACTGCCCACATTTTTGCAGATTATCTAAAGCATATCCCCTCATGCTGTTGTCACTGAGCTGTTACAGTGAGAACCAGCAGATGGTTAATCAATCCCAAAATGCCCTTCAGGAGCTACAACAGCTGCGTATGGTCAGCACGAGTAAACTCATCCAGAGTAAATGTGAACTGGGAACTGTGCAGCATGGAAACGTAATGGTTTCATTTCCTCGTTACAATTAAATGAGTCTGCAAACATTTCTTAAGCTTTGAACTTTCCAGAATAAATTCAGTAAGATTTCTACAGCAGTCTTGTGTAAACAATCTACATATAATAAATCCAAAACTAATTTATTAGTGGGGACAGTGTTAATTAAAGTGAATTATTCCAGGATGCACAAAATGTACCATCCACAAATTACAGATAATAGCCCTGCAGTTGTTAATCTGAGAAAATCTTTTAAAGTTTCAAGTCATTTACTTACCAACACTCCTATGTACCCTCAAACACTTGTACACAAAATGGTTCAAAAAGGGGAAAAAAAAAAAAGAACTCATTATTAGGCAATCCACATCCCGTTACACAGAAAACTGGAGTTATTTCTCCATACACTGATGCCCAAAGCATAGAAGTCACAATCTTTCGTACTCTTAATGTCACAGACTAGGAGAACGGAATGTAACAGAAGCAGACATATATTCTTGGAAAACAAAATAAATCATTTAAAGCAAAATATTCAAGAAGTGTCTTAAAGTCCTTATTTCAGTAAATGTAAGCAATCTGATTTTATTTTGCCTTTTAGCTGCTATTTTATGAATTGTTGCAAGACCGTGTTTTCACACATGAGTATTCTAAAGGGACATATCAACAAAGTATTGTGAGTTTCCTTCCCCGAAAAAATATGTTCAACTATATAATTTAAACTTTGACTGAGGTGGAAAAGAAAAAATTGCCAGAGAATTTCCAGCCAATCTTACTAGTGAGATCCACAAAAGGGTTACATTAGTAATGAAAATTAGGTGTTACCAAATTTTTTAATTAAGGAAGGACAGCAAGCATAAAAAAACCCTGTCCTGAGTAATAATAAAATAATACATTAAATACTGGTGACTATGTAGCTTTTGATTTGTTTTAGTAATGATGTACAAACATCCCCAAAAAATCACTATACACAACAGTGCTTCACTCAGTTCTCCTTAAGAATTAGTTTTAACCAAGTAAAAAACAGTTTTACCAAACACCACTTTAAGATTATCATAGATAAAATCTTTTTCTTGAAAACAAGGAGCTATTGAATATCTTCATTAGCAATCAGTTGTTATGTCATATAGTAAGTTTTCAGAATTTAATTTACCAAAGGCATATAGAGTGATAACTCCACGCAAAACCTTTTACTCTGTTCTGCTTCTGATCCTCTGTCACATAGAGGATTATTTCCCTACAGCGCTACTTTAAACAATTATTTTCTTTAATCCATGATTTGTATATCATATATGATGAATTTCCTTATTTTTTCTTGAGATTGTTTTGGAGTCTGTGGTGTACTCATAATTTTATCTCATTGCTCTTAGTTATGCTTTTGGGGGAAAAAGCAGGTTACACTATATAATTCCTCTCCACATACAATGTTTATCTTTTTCAGGTTTTTCTGTTCCTGATCTTCTCATCCCTCAGCCAAGCTCTCATTTACATTTAGCTACCTTAGTGTTGCCTTTTAAGTCAATTTTCCCATTACCTTAATCATTTTTATGCTATATGAAAGCAGTTACCTTTGGCTTTTCTTGAGCTTCTCTACCTGGAAATAATGGCTCATTCTTTTTATGTCCTTACAAGTGTATGTCCACAGTGTAACAATCTATGGATATATTTTTCAAGCATGAGTACACATGTTCTTTTACTGTTATAAAACAAGGTATAAAGTTGCAATATTAAGCACTATTTTATTCCCAGATAGCTTATTTAAGAAACAATAATAAAAAACCCCAACTTAGTACCCAAGTAAGAGCAACACTAAATCTCAATGATAAACATCACTTGTCCTGATTTAATATAGATGAAGACCAAGAGAATTAACAGTACACTCTTAATATTTCTGATACCAAATGCAGTCATTTTAATTATTGGCTATTGTAAAGTGGAAAGTTTCATATATCATTTAATCGATTCTCTATCTGAAAACAGAAAGTGTGTGTCTCATTTAGAACTATTGACCCAGATACTGAAAACAAAAAAAAACAAACAAACAAACAAACCAAAACCAAAACTAACCAACATCTGGAAAGAATGTAAAAACCAAAACCAACTCCATGAAACCCCAACACCCACAAAGAAAAAAAAGGAAATACCTTAATTCTGAAGTGTTGATAGTAAAAACACCTGTTGTTGATACAGTTTGTGAAAATAGTTGATTTTTGATAGAACAGAAGGGTGGTCTTCATCCTCAGAGTTCGAAAATGAATAGGACAAAGAAGAGAATAGAGACAGCATGAGAAAACAAACTGGATGCATATACTAAAGCTGGACTGAGAATAATAGATGTATTTATGTTGTTACAGGGTTCTCTTTGCAAAGATTGTATGGAGATAAATTACAAAATCCGCCAAATACCATCTTTTCCCCCTTCTAGTAAACACTATGATTCACTGTTTTATTATTGAGGGAGCTCTCAGAAGAGACACTACACAAAAAACACAGAAATAAAGAATATCCTGCCATCAATAAAGCTGGTCAGAAGTGGTTAATTCTAAAAGGGGAAGGTAGGGTGGAAGACTCAGGTTTTCTGATAACAAAACACTTGCATTTGGCTTAAGAGCACTACAGTGTGTGATCTTGTAGAAACTCTAGGCTGTGTTGTGTTCACCCATGTGAAAAAAAACAAAAGCAAAACAACAAACCACCACAGAATTCTTGCATTTCAGCCTTAAATTTTGTTTAAGGAAAAGCCTATCCTAAAGGAAGTCAAGTCTTCCCTTACAAAAGCTAATAAACTGCACACAAACCCCCCAAACATTCAATGGGAAACCCCAAATTTTCTTAGTAATAAGCTCAAAGAAAATATGTATAGACATGCAATCGAGATGGGCTGCAAATGCTTAACTAAGACAAGCTTAGTAGTCAACAAGAACCCATAGAATCACACAGCTTAAAATTACAATGATGATGCATGAAGTGCTAAAGACTGAGATGTGATGGGGGGGCGGGGGGAGAATCAAAATCAAGCACTTTCCATTTTTCTTCTAGACTTCTCATTTTCCCATTTACCAACTCTTCACAAAATCACTTACATCTGACAAAACATAAAACAGAATTTTCTAGCTGGAATGCACTATTTTGCTTGAAACCAAAGATCTTTTTCTTGAATGAAATGATTCCCAACTGTTGTTTTAACCTCAAATTTATGATGCTCAACAGAAGAAACTATGCTAAGGCCTCATTATTCTGTGTGTTAGATTTCTTTTTGTTGTTTGGATTCACACTTTCATTTGGGAAGATAGAATACGGAAATGCAATTGTACCAAAACACTGCAAAAGCAATTACAACAAAACATTGGTAAACCAGTACTTTTAAGCTTTGAAGGCAGAACTGATTTTGGAACGTAGTCTGTCTTGAAAAATAAACAATCATGTTTTAATTTATGCTGAAAAGACAAAGACAGACAACCTTTTGTTATAAACTACCATCCAATTTTAACTTTAAAGGGGTTTTATTTACTTATTGGGGTAATAAAAGGCAAGTAAACAGTGCTGGACACATGGGGGGTCGACTCACCATAAAGCGTGTGTGCCTCAGGCAGTCTCATACAGCTTTTTATAGGGTTAAACATTTATTATTCAATAGATTGGTAATGCTCCTATACATATGCATCAACTATCCCTGCTTTACATGCAGATGAGGTCTCCTCCCCTTTGAGCAGGAGCAGTAATTTTTGGTGGTGGTCTTCAGGGGTCTTGAGGATGAAGTAAGACGTCTTCCTCACAGATAAACTTTCGACCCTGGTCTCTTGCGCATGCTCCATAGGTACTTGGCAGACCTCTAACCACCCTTCCCTGCTTTTTATCAGAACTGTCCATGTCTGATTCCTCGCCCTAATCCAGTAATGGTATAACGACCCTGAAAGATAACAATGGTGTTATTTTTTCTTCTTTTGATCATCCCAAGGTTTACCCTTCAAGCCCTCTATTTAACACTAATTGTTGGCCCATTTCTCACACTTTGAATATGGATTCCTGGGTAACCAAAAAATTCGACAGTTACTTATTTTATTTATACTTCTGTTTTATTGAACAAGAACTAACAACCTTCATGGTGACCACATCTGACAGGCTCACCAAAATGTATGTTCTTGTGGAAGATAATTCTTCCAAGAATGTTCTATGATCCACCAGTAGGAAGCATGATTGTGTAATCAAACCCACAACTTTCATCAGAATTCCTAAGGTTTCAAAGAAGCAGCGGACAGCACTGCTCAGTTCTGAACAAAGGAGACTGACAGCTGCTGCAGTAGATAAATCTCCACAAGACTCATTCTTCAACATCAGTGACTCTTTCACCCTCAGTTCTCATTGTACAACACTGTTTCAACCATAGTTTTGCTAACATCTACTCCTTCCCTTTTACCCTACAACAAAGCAGGAAGTCTGAGCAGAAACTCGTGGCAATTTTACTTATGTCTTCTTCCTTGACAAAATGCAATAATCTATCTCCACCCTCCATTTCAAATTTTCAACACATGCTTCAGTTATTATTACAAAGACATATCAGTGATACCTTCCAATTTTACCACTAAAACTCACCTTTGTGTTTAGTCTACAGCGCAAAGAAATCCAATGCCCACTCCCACAAACAAGTAAGTTAAGAAACCCATCCAGCTGACAACTGCTTATCACCTCATTTTTCACTTTATCATTCTTTCAGGTCTCATCTGTTTCTTTTGCTTTATAGCTATCGTGTAATGTGCTTGATTTTAGTAATGTTTTCTTGAACTGAATTAACAAAAAAGGTCCCGATTGACAATCAATATTTCTGATAAAAGAAGAATCCACTGACACTTGCAGGGTAAAGAAAAGGCCTCTATTTTCTTTTCTCTTTAACAGCAGAACAAACACACATCCTAGAAAAGTAAAAGGTTTACAATTCAAATACTAAATGAATAAGAGAGGTGGTTTTGTTGTTTGTTTTAAAAATCATAGAGAAGTAGACATTTGATTACTTCCTGCATTATTAAGTTAGTCTCAGTCTATATTCAGGGCAGAGCTTCAGGAATTACTTATTTTGGGATAACTATTAAGCAAAAATTTGAGGAAAGAATATTTATTTCACCTTATTTTTACGGTTACTTCAAGTTTTTATGAAGCTTGTCTCAGGAGATTTTAGTTGAAAACATTCTTTATTTCAAGAACTGAAATGTATCATCTTGCTAAAATATTTTTCCCTGATTCATTTATCAAATCTATTTACTAGAGTACAGCTATTTTACCAAGTTCCAGATAATGATCCCAAAAACATTTTTCAGCAAAATTTGTTTAATCCTAGTTCAATATAATAGCTGTATTTGGGGTAATTGGGACAGAAGCATCTATAAAACATTAATAAATACTTCTCAAGTCTTAGGCCCTTCACTATCAGGCAATTAAAATAAGACCAAATTCTTATTTTCCACTATACCCTTAATGCCTTCAAATCTCAAAGTTCTAGACAGGATATTGATGTAGATGGACTATAAGTCTACAACAGATTTCTATGTATATTTTGAATAACAAGCCCAGTAATTACTCATGATATTAGGAGATAAATGTGTCATAAATATATATGATAAAGGAATGCTAAACATTATCATGTACATTTAAAAAAAAAAAAAAAAAAGGTAAAAATTTATTCCAGATGATATAATGGTTGCCTACTCCAATAAAGTTATATTAGATACTACTTAGTATCTAGAAGTGGACAGTAGCAAACCATGTTTACCAATATACTGTGCAAGTATTTTCCTGTATTTTTTGTCGAAGTGCAGGAAGTTCTGTATTACAGCTAATGCCATGCCTTTGTACTTGCGAGTTGACAGCAGGTGTAGTTGCTTCTTGTTTTGAAGTCAAAAGATTAATAGTGGTCATATCCTTAGCTGTGAAGCACATGAGAAGAGCTTATTTTAATGTCACTCCAGCACTTTTCCCTACAGAGAACGTGGCCTTGAAGATGGAAGCACGAACAAGGCAAAAGAGCAAAGAGAAGCTCCTGGTTCATTAAGAGCCCTTTTCACATCTCTCACACATCTAAGGACAGCTTCTGCTAGAAAAGAAGGTTGGTTCTTCTCTCAACAACAAATGCACAAATGTTATTAAAATTGCTCATGCATACTGTTTCTTCAGATTTTTTCCACTTTGCAGTAAGCACAATGTATCTTACAAATATCACTTACAATCACAATATCACAATTGAACTTAAAAGCTCGTGCCTCTTTTTCCTAGTACCATACTCTACTATCACTAACCTTTAGCCTTCTTTTATTGTATTATACATGGAATTGAGAGGAAAATGAAAATTTGAATTAAGTTTCTCTATTAATGTAACGACTATCATAACTTAATTTAGTTTACATGGCATAAACAACACACAGTTGCCTATTTTTCTGGAGTATGTCAACCATCTTATAGATTTCTAAAAAAATTAAGTGATACAAAGTTCCTGGAGTCTCAGAGGAGCAAGCATCTAGATAATAGATGGGTAAAGGTTGACAATAAAGCCACAATACATAAAAAATACCCATTGTACCAAGGTTATTAATCAGTAAGTGGTAGCAGCCCAGAAAAGTAGGAGAGAAAATTAAACTGCTATAAATGAAAGATAATGGATGCCTGACAATGTCATGTTCCATTAAGTGATTTACCCGGTACACTCTCACTAGCCCTGCGACCTCTGGCATCAATTTCCATAGCAACAAATGGCAATGTTACCAGCCAGAGCACATCCAGCAACAGAAAGAACGAGCTCTAACAGTGGAGTTCAAGAAAGCAAAAAATCCATTATAGCAATATACGTGTATACTGTACAAGAAGGAATAACAGGCTGGACATGCCTGCTCTGTGAAAAAGATATTTTCTTCATGCCTAGTGGCCCATGCTTTGGACAGATCCTATTTACAGCTTGGAAGAGGCAGACACTGAGAAAAGATCACGCAGTTTATTAGCCCAGGATGTAGGCAAGCAGCAGAGCACTTTTCTTTCCTTTTGGAGATAGTTTATTATGGAAAAATATGTACTGTGTTACATTGCTGTTTCTGAACTTGGTACCAAGAATTCATTCCTGTTTTGCACCAGGGATCCTCCACAACCAAATTCTTGGATCACCCACAGTGTCTCCCAGAAACTCTGCCCATGACTGTCATTACCATCTACCTTCTGCCAACTTGCACAATCACACATGGGCATCGTCTACCACTAACTCCACTCAAGGTGGAATATCATCCATTGATAGTTCACACATAAATCACACACACACATCACACACAAATAAGTCCTTTCAACAGTAAGAACAAACTTCTTTACAAAATACCATTTTATCAAGGATAGAAATATTGTAAGGGGTCTCAGGCAGGAATTCAAGCAAGAATATCAACTTCTACAGCTGTGACTGGCACAACCTGAAGGAGCCAAATGTTGTATGGGGCCTCAGATAAGAACACAATCAAGGACACCAGCTGTGGCTGGCATCCTGGAGAAGTCCACAGATTAGTGGAGGCCAGTTAAGAGGAGAACCTCCCTTGACCTGCTGGTCACACTCTTCTTTATGCACCCCAGGATACCTTTGGCCCTCCTGGCCACAAGGGCACATTATTGTTCCATGAATAACTTATTGTCCTCGAGGATGCCAAGTTCCCTCTCCATGGAGCTGCTTTCCAGTGGGTCTACCCCTATCCTGTACCGGTACATGGTGGTGTTCCTCCCCAGGTGTAGGACTCTACACTTAGCCTTTTTAAACTTCATTAGGTTTGCCTTTGATCAGCTCTCCAGTCTGTCCAGAACTTGCTGGATGGCAGCACAGCCTTCCAGTATATTGGCCACTCCTCCCAGTTTAGTATCATCATCAAATTTACTGAGACTACACTCTATCCCTTCATCGATGTCATTGATGAAGATGTTGAACAGATTAAGAGGTTTGAAGAAAAAACCTCTTAAAAAAAGGTTCTTTTGCAAACGAGCAGAGTTTCTGTGGCCAATGCACATCAAACACCTGTATCAGGCTAACAACAGACTCCCCAGGCAAACAATTGAGTTCACTTCAGAAACAGAAAAGAATTGTAAATGTTGCAAGACAAATGTTTTAGCTGATATTTACCCCCTTGGTTTTAACTTAGTCCATTCAGGGGTTTAAAACTGGGGAGGTGAACAAAGCTACAAGTTGGAGAAAACTCAGTTACTGAGGTGCAATTCATAGCGTGTAAATCCACAGTGCTTTTCCCAAACAGAACAAGGGACAGTTTGAGCATTAGGGCTGACTCAAGTCACTGAAGAAGATCAAGTCTTCAAAACCCACATGAGATAAAGATAGGTATTTCTGGAGAGTGAGATACTTCTTGCTGTCATTTTGTTTCACAGGGTTGGAACAGTTTCCTCCTCTGCAGACTTACATTCAGGTGATATAATTTATATGCATGGCAGGAGAGGTGTATAGTAATATGGGTATCTCTTATTGGATGGTCCACAATCTCCAGCTGACTTCCATTAACATACTTAATTTAAAAACTAAGCTAATCTTGCTTTTTGTCCCTAAAAGTGAAGGTTCTTAGGTTACTTTATAGTTTTCTTCCCTCTATTTTTAAAAGCACACTTAATAATTCTGAATCTCATTTCCATATCCCCATGGGACATACTAACTGTCTGAAAGTGTGGGGACAAAATGGGGTTTTGAGTGTTAGCAAATGTCCTGGAATGAATTGGCTCTAACCAAGCTCTGCTTGAGTTTCTCTGAGCAGTATTTTATTTGCCTGGATGTTGTAACGATTTTTTCATTACTAATGGTATGACATCTGGAAATATTTCAATTTAAAAGTAGCATTTAATCACAGTATCTTTTATGGAACATTTAATTAGAATACGATGGTCAGGGTACATGTTTATTAGCTTTGGTTGGTTTGTTTTTTGGTTGTTTTTTTTTTTAAAGACTTGAGAGAATTTATTAGGCATATTACTCTCATTTATTTTTCTAGTAACTTAGAATAATTTTGGTAGATCCATATTGTCTTTCATTTCCAAATATTTCATCAGGCTTTTCCATTAGGGACTGTATACAGTTAGTCTCTTGGGAAAAAAAAAAAGAAAAAAAAAAGATTCATCACTTTTAGGTTTCCAATTTTGTATTGATAGACAAATTTGCCATGCTACCTTGAGCATTCCCTGAATGCTATTTAAAATGCTATCACTTCAGACAAAAATGCCATATATTTCTGAAGCTTTCAGTGTAACGATTACTTTGCTCAATGTGTGATTCCTATTGCTGCACAGAAATGCACACTCCAGTTGAAGAATTAAAGTGCATAGTACTCAGGATATACTCCTGGTGTTACTGATTGACAGTCCTGTGTTTGAACAGTAAAATGAGTTATCTGAGAAATTCTTTCATCTTTAACAAGCATATATAAATCAACAACATCACATGATTTCTTTAATTTATCAAGAAGTTGAAATAGTTGCTCCCCTCCCATCTCAGTTTCTTCTCAACAGGCACATAATTTAAACATGTAAGTTATGGAAGACTTGAACCTGTAGGTATGTGAGTTAGTACAGAGGTTTTTATCTGCAATATTTCCCATTATGTTTGATATATCATTCTGATTATAGACATTACCATATATTATAATACATATTATTACAATATACAATCTATTATGTATATTAGAACAGACATTACTGTACAGTGCAACTCATAATAATTTATTAATTACAAGGCCTGTTCAAAGACATTAAAGTACAGAAACACCAATTCTGTTGTGATGAACATGCACTCATTCCATTTGTGAGCATTAAAACCTTAAGGAAATAAGGTTGCTGTTAAACACGGCTATTTCATTCCAAACATCTAAAACATTAAAAGAAGCATGTACTGTTTTATGATTACTAACTTTTGTTATTTTAAAAAATTCCACATTTTCACTTGTCTCCATGAAATATATTCCCCTATCTTTAAGTCTGAGGCTAATGTGTTTATTCTAGAGGCAAAGAGGTACTTTTTTAAAAACAAACAAACAAACAAACAAAAACAACAACAACAAAAAAACAACTAATGATCATTCTGAAAGAGAGCCCCTGTCCTGATCACATGAGGGCATTTCCCAATAGAGTACTCAGGTCTTCGTGTTCTGATGCAAAAGATGAAAAATGCTTTATGAACAAAAGCTTGGGACAACTCCAAAACAGGAGCTGAATATACTATTGACAGAGAGGAAGAAAAAAAAAAAAAAGCTCTGTAGCTTAGGCAATACTTAGAATAAAAGAAGGAGAAATGTATTCTAAACATCATGTAGATGGGAACTTGCAGATAAATTCGAAACAGATTATGAATACAGTTTCACCTGGACTTCCCACAATGGTTGTGGAGCAGGACATTCTTGACATTATCATATGACAGAAATCACAAGAAAGTGACTGAGAAACTACCAAAAATACTGTAACCTGCAATTCCTATGCATTTGTATTAAGAAGTACATTTTGAATTTCCCTGCCTTCTCTCTAGGATCTTCATCCCTGCTCTTCTCTACAGGCACTTGTGGTACATAAAGGTTACCTGTTTTCAGAATTACTGCCTCAAGTTCACACATTGGCCGAGGAAACTAACCTTCAGTAAACAATGGAATTTTTCCTACTGGTAGGAAACAGCTTAAGAAACCTGAATTAATTTTAATTGTTTAGATAATCAAGGTTCTCTGCATTAGCCTAGAAGAGAAAGAGTTTCTTTCTCCTCCTCCCCTCCCCCAAAAAGCTTGGTTTAAAATCTTTCCATAGCCTATAGAATATCATCACTAAGATGTAGAGCTGGTACCATACAAAGTATACAGAACATCTTCATACTGAAGCTCATGGTGTGAATTTCAATATGGCCAAGTGCTGGGTTCTGTACTTTGGCTACAATTACCCCCAACGGTGCTACAGGCCTGTGGAGGAGTGACTGGAAAGCAGCTCAGGAGGGAGGGTCCTGGGGGTGTTGATCAACAGCTGGCTGAACATGAGCCAGCAGTGAGCCCAGGTGGCCAAGAAAGCCAATGGCATCCTGGCCTGCATCAGGAATGGTGTCACCAGTAGGACCTGGGGAGTGATTTCATCCTTATACTCAGCACTGGTGAGGCCACATCTTAAGTACTCTGTTCAGTTCTGGGCCCCCCTCACTACAAGAAGAACAGTAAGGCACTAGAGCATGTCCAAAGAAGGGCAACAAAGCTGGGGAAGGGCATGGAACACATGTCTTAGAAGGAGTGGCTGAGACAGTTGAGGTTGTTTAGCTTGGAGAAAAGGTGGCTCAGGGGACACCTTATCACTCTCTACAACAACCTGAAAGGAGGTGTAATGGTTTGAAAAGCAAAACAACGAGGGACTCAAGTCAGAAATACAAAACAAGAGAAATTCAATGGTACAAA